>SRPU01000582.1:0-16446 GCA_018360185.1 Claviceps lovelessii | reverse complement strand
TATTATAAATAACTTAGTTTTATATTTATATTATATTAGTTATATATTATTAATTCTCTTTAGTATAAAATACCCTTTATTATTATAATATTCTTTTAATATTTTAAGTTACTTCTTTAATATATTAGTTTTACTATAAATTTAGCTTAAAACTACCTTAAAGTTTCCTTAAAACTATTATATTTATAATAAACTAAAGTTTAGCTAATAACTATTTTATAAAGTAGTTAATTTCCTTTAGTAAATAAAGCTAAAGCTTTATAATATTATATTAAAACTATATTATAGCTTTTATAGTAATAAGGTTATTATTTATATATATTTATTTATTTTAAAGTAAATAGTTATTACTTAGCTTAAAGCTAAAGCCTATATAGATTAGCTATAGTATATAGTTAAACCTAATAAGATTTAGTTCTTTTAAAAAGTTAATATTTATACTATAAAAAGCTTAAATATAGTTAATAATATTATTTCTTTTTTTTTATATTTTTTATATTACTTTACTTTATAATATTATAAGTTTAAGCTACTATTACTTTATTAATATAAAGAGTATATTATATTTTACTAAGATTTAGCTATAATAATTTTAAAATAAATAGTATTAATTAAAGTTACTAATAAATATATTATAATTAAAGAGTAAAGCTAATATAAATTTAAATAAAGGTAAAGTTTAGTTAAATTTATAAATTAAAGAGTAAATAAAGTAAATATTATATTTTATTATTATTATAAAGCACTAATCCTTACCTACCTTTATTACTTATACCTTAAAACTATACTAGTAGTATATATATATAATAGTTTAGCTACCTTAAGTTATAAATTAAAAGTAGCTAAAGCTAAAATTTAGTAATTTACTATTTAAGGTTTCTAGTTTTTATATTATTATAATATTAGTTTTAAGCTAAAACTTTAGTAATAAATATATTAAATAGGTTTTCTTCTATATATTTAAATATATAACCTTAATTATATACCTTATATTATATATTAGGTTAGACTTAGCTTATTTAAAGCTATAATAGCTATAAATTACTAACTTAAAAAAGCCTTTATAGCTATTTATAAATATTATATTAATTCTAGCTTTAATTTAAAAAAGTAAATATATAGTTAATTAATTTATTTTTAAAGTAAAGCTTTATATAAAAATAGGTTACTTATATTATATTTTTAGCTATAGCTAAATACTTTAGTTTAGTGTTCTTATCTTAATTAAAAAAAAGGTTTAATAAAGGCTAAGGGCTATACTAAGTATATAGTATATATATAGTTTTATTACTTATTAGTAGTATTATATATATAAAACTATATTAAATAAAGTTGTAAAATGGTTAATATAGTATTTATAAATAGCCTTTATTAATATTAAGTAAAACTACTTACTTTTTATATAATAACTAATAGTATAATAACTATTGTGTTGGGGCTAAAGAGACATAGGCCACAGACAGGTGGAAAGAGGTCATTGTGACAACTGAGGGCATTGGACCTTAGCGCGATATAATCAGACCATTTAATTAGATAGTATAAAAAGGTCCTAAGCCCTTAAATAGTTAAAAAATATTATTTGTTTCCTATTTTTTAATTTTAGTATATAAATATAAAAGCACCTATTACTATAATGTTTTAATAACCTAGCTATAGTTGCTACTATATTAAAGATATTCTATATTTTATTATAAATCTCTTACTATTTTTAACTTTCTAATATTCTAAACTATTTAATTAAAAAGAATTTTAATTATTTATAACTTTTTTTATATAGGTTTCTCTCTTCTAAGTGCCTGCTTACTACTATTATAATTTAAAATATAATAGGGAACTTTATTATATTTATAGGTATATTACTTCTTTTAATATTATATTTCTTTTCCCCCTATTATAAATAGTAGTTTTACTTAGGTAGAATATATTTTTTAGTCTTTATAAATTTATTATATTATTAGGAATAATAAAGTATAATTAAAAACCTTAATTTAAAGCTAAACCTTATTATAACTAGCTAAACTTATAAAACTAAAATAATTAACTATAAAAAAACTACTATAGTGTATTTAAATTATTTAATTAAAAGCATTAAAATATTATAAAACTTAATTAGTATAAGAAAGAACCTCTCTTTAAATTATATTTAATAGAATTTAAGTTAATAACCCTTAGTATATAAAGATATAATACTAATATATTAAGAAAAAGAAAGAATTAGTTAGAACCTGCTTAGAATGTTATTACCCCTCTCCTTAAAGTAGAGAAGGCTATAGATTATTTAATTATATCTAAGTTAATTAGATTTTATATTATTATATTAGTTATAGGTATTTTCCTTCTTATAACCTAAAATTCCTTTATTAGAATTCTAGTCTTAGCGTATAGTATTATAAGGAAAGACAGCCTAATTAATTTTATTAAATAATAATATAATTTATTTTATAGTAAATAAATTATTTATAAAGAAAGAAAACCTTTTAATTAATTAATCTATTTAACCTTTATATCTATATTTAATAACATTAGCCCTAAGGAATAGCTTAAACTAATTTTAATAGCCTTTTCTTCTTTTTTTAACTAAGTTAGTATAAAATAACTAATGCCTAACCTTACTTTAAAAGAAAACCCCCTTTTTATTAATATATTTAATTTTACTAGTTTTATTAAAGGTATTAATTTAAAGACCTTTACTAAGCTTTTTAAGAAAACCCTTAGTAGGTAAAGTACTTTTATATTCCTTTAAAGTAACTACTATATTAATTAGTTTACTAAAGAAAATATTATAGATTTCCTAAAGAACTTTAAAGTAAAGATATATACCCTTAGCCTTTCTAATAATAAATAGTGCTAAATACTTAAAAAAAAAGTTACTTTTAAGCTTTATAAAAATATTAAAACCTTTATAACTATATATTTTTAGTAGAATACTAAGGAAGCCCTACTTTTTTAGTATTAGGCTACCTTTTAAAAAAAAACTAAAAGTATAATAAATTAGCTTAAGAAGCTTAATATATAGTGCCCTTAAACATTCTCTAATACCTATTTATAGTTATAGTACTATTAAGTATTAATATTAAAGGCTTTCCTTAATAATTAGAAGACTCTCTTTATATAATTTATATATATTTATAAAGCTATCTCTAATTAAATTATTATTAGCTTTATAAATAAATAAAGGTTTAGTAAAAAGTAGTTTATTTATAAGAAATATAAAGCTTTATAGGTTAAGCTAAATAACTATATAAAGATATATTTATAACTTAAGAATTATAACTTTACTAAAACTATTAGTGCTTATACTAATAACTAAGTATTTAATTATAAAATAATTCTTTAGTTAGCCCCTTTTATTACTAAGAACCCCTAAAGAATTAATATTTTAGCTATTAACTTACTCCTACCCTTACTTTAAAATAAAAAAAGCAGTAGCTATAAAAATTAAATTAATACCTTAACTAAGAAACTTAAGGAATTATAAATTACTATACTTTAAAGTTAAGTATAATTATTTAATCCCTTATACTATATAAATAAAATACTAAAATTCCTATACTTTATATTTTATAATATAGTGTAGGCTAGGGAATAAAAGAAGTATATTAATATTTACTTTAATATCTTTAGTGCTAATAAATAACACTTTAATTACTACTTTTACTATAATAAGAAGGGTTACTACTCTAACTATTATAACTTCTTAAAATATAATTAAAAGATTAGGTTTATATAATATAACTTCTAAGCTTAAATCCTTACTATTAGGGATAGTTTACTAAAGTATTAAGTTTTACTAATTCTTTATAATTTATTTCTTAATATAAAGAGTTATATTTACTATCTAGCTATCTTTTAGATTAAGCACTTTAGGGACTATACTATTAACTATTTTATAAATTAGGTTTTAAGCTATAAGAATATTCTTATTAACTACTAAATAATATTATTTAATAAAAAAAAGGTTATAAATAATATTACTAAATAACTAAATCTCTTACTTTATAGACTTAAATAATAAAGACTTATACCTATTAAGGTTTTAATAAGAAAACTATAGCTTAAAACTAGGGTTATAACCTTAAAAAGGGTTAGAAAGCCTTATAAGGTAGAGATAGCTATTAATATTAATATATTAAAGAGGGCTTAAGTAAAAGAAATTATAAATAAACCTTTAGTTAAGAATTATTTATAAACTTTTTTAATAAGTTAAACCTAAAAGAAAAGCTTTAGTATTATTAAGTATAAAAAAAAGTCTCTATAAAACTGCCTTATTACTTAGCTATATAAAGAGGTTTTTAGTAAAAAGGTAGGTATAAGCTTATAAAACCTCTTTAAGCTCTTTCTGCTATTAGCTAGGTTAGCTACTAGTAAATGCTCTGCCTATACTAAGGGGATTAAGGAGGTTTTCTATTATAATAGAATATTAAAGTTAGCTAAAGTAATTTAACCTTAAGACTATTAGTACTAAAAAGTATAGGGATTATTTAATTAAAGAAAAATAAGCTAGGTTATTTAAACTATAACTAAGCTTATTAAAAAAAATAAAAAAAAAAATACTAAGAAACTTAGTATATAACTAGTTAGGGATATTATAGTTAAAGTTAATAGTGCCTTATAGAAGTAATTATAAAAAAGGCTAGAAGTAAAAACTTTTTATATTAATTTGCTTTATTTAGGCTATAATTTATTTAATTATATTAAAACTAACTTAGCTTAAATTAGTTAGGCGCTAAATAATAAAAAAGAGATCTATAGAGTAGTTTACCTATATATAATAGTAGGCTATTTATAAGACCTCCCTTACCTATAGGTCTGCCTTAGGGAGCTAAAAGGACTGCTTATACTAGCTTTAATTAATTATAGGTTATAAAGGAACTTAATTATAAAAGAATTTATATATAAAGCTAGTTTAAAGATATATTTAATAAATATTAATGCTAATAGTACTTTCTACTTAAATAATACTATTAAACTTAAGGGAGAAGTTTATATAAAACTCTTTCTTAGTAATATTTAAATATTAGTATACTTCTATATAGCACTTAATATAGTTTTAGTCCCTTTAATTTTAGGGATATTATTTATTTAATAAGTATAGGTATTATTTAATTATAGCTAAGGCTATAGGGAGCTAAGAATAAAATATTACTTTAAAAACATTATAGTTATATCTTATGCTACTAGATTAGTTATATAAAATATAGTTAATAAAGCGCTACCCTTAGAGATTATAGTTAACTTACTTATAATAAGTAAGGAAAAGTTAAATAAAGAGTTAAAGCTATTTAATTAAATAGTATAAGAAAAAATAAATTTTAAACTAGAAAAAGATAAGATTTTAATACTAATTACTAAAAAAGAAGGGGATAAGA
The DNA here is from genome assembly GCA_018360185.1 of Claviceps lovelessii. Lineage (NCBI taxonomy): Eukaryota > Fungi > Ascomycota > Sordariomycetes > Hypocreales > Clavicipitaceae > Claviceps > Claviceps lovelessii. The sequence goes on along the minus strand of SRPU01000582.1, from coordinate 11,077 downwards.
TTATAATGCTTATTTTTAAATAAGCCCTTACTAGTTAAACTAATTAACTAAATAATACTACTAAAGAAATCTAGCTATCTTGCTATATATAATTATTTAATTTAATAGTAAATACTATATATAAGTATATTAGTTAAAAGGTATATTTCTTTAATAATATTCTTTTTAATAGGTTTGTCTTTAATAGAGACCTAAAGTAAAAGATAAAGAAGTAAAATAAAGTTAAGGCATGCCTTAATACTAATAGAAAGTATAAGGAATTTATTATAGAATAATTCTCTAAATATTTAAGGGGATTTTAGTTAACTTAAGAAAGACTTAATTAAATAGTTTATAAGACTAAAAAATATCTTACCCCTTAAGAACTTAATGTTTTTAAGGAAATCCTTAGTAATAGAGAGGCTGCTTTAGGCTAAAACTTATTTAATATTAGAAAGGTTAACCCCTTTATTACGCCCCCTTAAGTTATTAAGGTTATTAAGCACTTAGCTTAGTAAGTAAGGTTAATTCTAATTCCTTATACCCTTTAAGGAAAATTAATTAAATTATTAAAAAAAAAGCTAAATTATAGTTTACTAAAAGAATTATATAGTTTTTATTAAAACCTTTATTTTTTAGTTATAAAGAAAGATAGGGGGATTAGGTTAATTTTATTTGCTATAAAGTATAATAGTATTATTATTTAGAATATAGGTATTTTATAAGGTGCTAAATTATTTAGTAAGGAATTCTTAATATATAAGATGCTTTTACTTATTAATTTCCTCTCTAGGTATAATTAGGTAGAGTTAGCTAATATAAGCTAGGATTTTACTATAATTATAACTTTTATAGAACTTTTAAGGCTTTACTGCTTACTTTAAGGGGCTATAAACTTAATTATATAATTTATTAAAATTATAGGGTGTATTCTTTTTAACTTAATACCCTATATTTATATGCCCTTCCTTAATAATATTACTATAAAGGGACCTATTACTATATATAATAATACTAAAATCTTACCTAGAGTCTAAAAATATATTATAAAATATCTAATTAATTTAAATAATATTCTTTTAAACCTTAAACTTACTAGTTACACTACCTTTATAGTTAAAAGCAAATTCTATTAACCTATAGCTATTATTATTAGATACCTCTATAGAATATATAGTTATAGGCCTACTAAAGAAAAGATCCTTAAGCTTAAGGAATAGGTTACTTATAATAATTTAAGGGATATATATTCTTTCCTTAGCCTTACTACCTTTTATTATCTTTAAATACCTTATTTTACTATAATTACACTACCTTTAGTAATGCTTCTATATAAAAAAATAAAATAAATATAAAGCTTAGAATATAAGAAAGTAATAAGGAAGGTAATTAATATAGTAACTAGTGCCCTAATCTTATAATTAATTAATCTAACTAAGGGTTATAGAGATATTATACTTATAGTTAATACTAGTAATATTAACTAGGGTGCTGCTTTCTCTTAAAAGTATAAAGGTAAGTAATACTCTATATAGTTTAAAAGCAGTATATAGAATAATGCTAAGGTTAAATATAATATAACTAAATAAAAATATTATGCTTTACTTTATACTCTTTATAAACTTTATATCTATTTATTTAGGGTTCCCTTTATTTTAAAGACTAACTTAATAGTGCTAAAGTATTAGCTTTAAGGTACTATTAATAATATCCCTAGTGCTATTATTACCTACTAGCTTAGCTATATCCTTCTCTTTAACTTTATAGTTTAATATATTTCTAGAAAGTAAAACTAAGCTATAAATAAGCTATTATAAAAGGGCCTAAGCCCTTTTAATAATTTAAATAAGGTTATAAAAGAAGATATTAAGAAATTTATTAATCTTTAGCTTAATACTAATTAACTTAGGGAGATAAAAACTATACCTTATAACCCTAAGTTAAGGTAAATTATTTTTTACCTTTAAACGCTAAAGAAACTATTTAATTAATTAGTAAAGTACTTTTATTACCTAAAGAAAAGAGCCCTAGGGTTTTTTTTTAAAAATAAAAAGCTTTTTAAAAGGCCTATTAGTACTATAAAAGGCCCTATACTTATTATATATAACCTAAATAAGTAGTAATTAATTATTAAGGCTATTTAATTTTTAATAGCTTATAAAGGTATAGAAGTAATTTATTAGGCAGCCTATTAAAGGTACTATTAAAGAAAAATATAGAATATAGCTTAAGAAATGCTTTACTATTATAAGGTTTATTAAAAACTTATACTCTAGTGCCTATATAAGATTATAATACCTATTACTTTAGGTAACCCTATAAGTAAAATTTATATTAATACTTAATACCTACTATTTAATTATAGCTATAAGTATCTCTTAAAAGCTAGGTATAATCTTATAGGCTAGGTTAAAGCTATACTAGTATATATTACTACTATTAAAGCTATTTAAAAGTTCCTTAATAATTTAATTAGTAGGTTTAGCTTAATTTTATTTATTATTTATAATAAAGGGCTAAAAATAAAAGGAAAGCTAAGTAAAGCATTAGCTTAGCTAGGAATAAAGGGAATATAAATATTTAAATATAACCTTAAAGTAAATAGCCTTATAGAAGCTAGGCATTAGTCCCTAGCATTTATACTTATAAAGATAGGCAGCTTTAATAGAAAGTAGGTAAAGTATCTTAAATAAGCTTTTTTTACTAATTATATTATAATTAAATCCTCTTATAGATAATTAGCCTTCTACCTTATATATAAATAGGAGCCCCTACTGCCTCTTAAAGTAGAATTTCTAACCTAGTAACTTATTAACTAGAATAAGGTAACTATAGTATAAAATCTCTTTAAGGCTAGAATCTATATTCTTTAATAAAAAGAAAAAAATATTGCTATAGTATAAGATAAAGTCCTTTAGTTTTAAAAGGGATTTATAGTAAAAATAAATAAAAACTAAGCTACTTTAATCTAAAAACCTTCTAATTAATTAGTTATAGGAGATCTTATTTTTATTTATAATATACACTAGTCTATAAATATATCCTTTACCTAGAAGTTAATAATAAAATAGAATAGGCCTTTCTAAATTTATAACTAAGTATTAGTTATAAAAGCCTATAGACTCTAGACCTTAAATAGCATTATACTTAATAAAATAATTAGTAGTAATTATATTAAGAAATTTATACCTAATAATAAAGCTTAGTAGGCTTCTTCTATAGATAGTTAGCTATACTAGCTATTATAATAATAGGCTAGGTTAAAATCTATTTTATATAACTTAGATAATAATCTTTAAAACCTTCTGCTAGCAAATGCTACTTATAAGATATTTAATTAAATAGTTGCCTATTAAGACAACCCTTCTCTTCTAAGGGGTATTTTAAAAGATAAGGAGTCTTTAGATAGGAAGGTGCCTATGCCACTATAATAGTACCCTTATTACTAAATTAAAGTTTAGATCCTAGGCCTTAGTAAAGAGCAATAGTATAAATACTAAGTATACTGCCTTTTAATTAATTCCTAACCTATTATATTTATTAAACCCTATTATTTCTTTGTTTACTATATTATTATTATTATATTTACTACTCTTGCTCTTTTTCTTTCTTTTTACCTCTAGTTAGTAATAAGGTTTAATTTGCCTTATTACCTAGAGAGAGGAGAGCCTAATAATCTTTACTTATATTATTTAATTAATTAATTCTACCTTTATATTATACCTTATTAATTATTTAACTAATTATTTAAGAACTTATTTACTAACTATATATACTAAAGGTTTAACCCTTCCCTATTTGTTTTTTTTTCTTTTTCTTTTTATTTCTTTTATTTCTTTTTCTTTTATTTCTCTTTTCTATTTTATTTCCTTTCTAATTAAATAGTCTATTTACTTAAATTTAGCTTTACTATCCCCCTCTATTTATTATAACTACCCTTTTATAATAAAACCCTCTAATTTTACTATAATATAGAATAAGGAGGGGGGATATTAATAAAAATAATAGAAGCTATATTCCTATTTAGAGTGCTATAACTAAGTAATTTAATATTTAGGAGGTTCCTTATATTAGCCCCCTTAGCCTCTTTTTCTAAGAAAGGCATAAGGGAATAAGCATTACTAGCTTTTATATAATATCCCTAGGCTTATACCTACTTATAGCTCTTAGACTTCTAAATATAGTTACTATAGGCATTATTATAGATATTTTTAAAAGAAATATATCTATAATATAGGGCGCTTATATGCTTACTAAAAGTAGTAATTATTTTAAAATATATATTAGTATAAGAAAAGTAAGATGCCTTATTTATTATTTTATATATTTATATAAGAAAAGATAGCTTTTATTTAGGGTATTTTATAACTACTATTATAAAAAATCCCTAGGGATAGGCAAGCTTTATAGGAATAATAATACTACTAAGCTACCTTTTAGTATAAGTAGGCTTCTAAAGTTTAGAATAAGTATATAGAATTTCTCTAAAAAGATTCTTTTAAGGGGAGACTGCTTTAAAGAAGTTTATATAGTATTATAGCTAATTTTTAAGCTTTTTTCTTTAAATAGTAATTAAAGAATATATAGGGACACTGCCCTTATTAAGGTTAGTGCTACTAAGCATTAAAATCTAGAAAAGATAATAGAACTTAGGAGTTATTAGCTTTAACCTTTATAATCTAATTAAATAAATTATATACTATATAGGCCTTAGTTATTATATAAAAAATTATACCTTTATTATACTATGCTAAATTATTTAAAGAAGAAAGGAACTATTTATTAACCTTTTAAGTAATAATATTAAGAATATTAAGAAGCTAAGAATAAGGCTAGTTAAGATAATTTATAATAAAGAGAACTATTGGAGTATTTAAAAAAATAGAGTGTTTAAAGGAAAAAGAGTTAGTAAAGAAAAGAAGAAAAATAATAAGATAATAAGAGGGTAGGAGATACATTTAAAAAACTCTATGTAAAAGAGGTTATGCTATAAATTACTAACTTAAAGCTAATAGCTAGCAACTAATTAGATAGTCTGCCTAATACTTAGTCTCCTAAGCATTTATTATTTTTAATAAAATTAAGCGCTAGGTTATATTATTATAATAAATGTAGCCTTATATACCTCTTTTTCTACCTCTTTTTTTTTCTCTCTCTTCTCTCCTTCTCTTATAACCTTACCTTTTAAGAAACCTCCCTACTTATATAAGCCTATATTATCCCTTTACCCTAAGTTCCCTTTTTATAACTGCTTATATTCTTATAAGATATATTATTCTTTTCTTTGCCTAAGAAGCCTATAGATTTTACTTTATTTAAAAAGAAAAAGTTATATATTTATTTCCCTTAATTCTTTATTATTTAAAGTATTTAATTAGTTACTAATATAACTAACTATATCCCTTAGTAATATAGAATTCTCTAAGATATCTAATATATTAAGCCTAGTAAAGTAAACTACTTTTATCTATAAAGTTTGCCTCTTCTTATTATAATTACTAAATTGTATAGCAGAACTAGTAATTTTTATATAACCTTAGAAATATTACTTATTGCTATACTACTTAATTAGATATTTTTAGTATAGCTTATAATTTTTTAGCTAAGATTTTACTAGCTATTCTATATAGTTTACTTTAACCCCTATTTGTTTAATATAGATAGCTATATAGAAATAAGACTAATTAATAAAGGCTAGATAGAAATAAAGTAGTAAGGGTACCTAAGTAATGTTTATAGACTTTTATATGCTTTTTTTATAGAATATAGGAATAATTAGCTTAATTAATTTACTCTTATTGCTATAGATAGAATTATTAGGTAAGGTCTTAAAAAATATATAGTTTTTCTACCCTATAAGTTCTGCATTAAAGATATAAATATTATAATTAAGAAATATAAAGCTAAATGCCCTACTATATATAATAGGCTTTTAAATAATAACTTAGTTAATATTTAATATAGTAGCTAATTAAATATATATAGACTATATAATAACTAATATAGAAGATGCCTTATTATAGGATTTATTTACTTTATAAATTATTAGATAGCCTTTATCTTTAATTAATATATAGGCTGTCTTTACTTTTATAATACTCTTCTTAATAAGTATAAGGTTAGGTTTAAAAAGTTTATTAAAGGGTTTAAGTAAGTTCTATAAATACTAAATTACTTATATAAGTTTAGAGCTATTACTATCCCTAAACTAGCTTAAAATAGCACTTATAAGTATAGCTATACCTATTTTACTTTCTTTACTTATATTTTAAAGGGTTTTATTAAAATTTATTTTAGTAAAATTCTAAATAAATAAATTAAAATAAAAATATTAGTAAAAGCTATTATAAAACCTCCTTTATTTAGGTAGCCTATAGCTTATTTTAAGCTTCTTTTATAGTAGTAGGTATTTATAAATAATATTCTTAATAATCTACTTATATATAGAGTTAAAATATAAAGAACTCTCTACCTATTTGCTAATATAGCTATAAATAAATTAAAATATAGTATACTATTTAATCTTAACTAAGTATATTAATATATTAGGTTTAATATTAGCTATTTTAATTAAAAACCTAAAAGGAAATTCCTCCTTCTCTAAATTCTTAGCTAAATAGCTAGGGAAGGGTAGTTACCTTCTTTTATATTAATAGCCTAAAACTATTACTTAAGTAATATTAAATAGGTTATAATATATAATTAAGAGTAAGTATAATTCTAAAGCATATATTTATAGGATTTCTAGGTTTTACTAGTAATTATAATATACCTTAAACCCTAAATTATTAATAGTATTATTTTAATGTAAATAATTTAATAAAAGTAGGAACTTAATAATATTATAATCTTATAAAGAATAAATTACCCTCCTTCTTTACTACTAATTCTATAAAAAGCATTTAATTAAAAGGTTCTTTCTCCTAAGAGTCCTATATTATTACCTATTATTATATTAAAAGTGCTTATACTGCTTAGGCAGTCCCTTTAACCCCTTAATAAGATTAGAAAATAGTATAAATATAGTATATTAACCTTAAGTACTCTTATAAATCTCTTATAACTATTTATACCTTTATTTAATAGTTTATATAAAAAAAAAAAAGCCTTAAGGTAATACTAGTAGAAAGAATTTATAGCTAGGGTATAAATATAGCTAAATAGCAATATTACTAAGTATATTATAAAAAAAGTGTAAGCTAAAGAGGTATTATAGTAAAAGTTAAATAAAGCTAACTATAGTAAATAGCTATAGGCTACTTACTTTAAAGGATTAAAGGGAGAAAAGTAAGATTTAGCTTATAATACATTATTAAGGGATACTAAAGAAATTAACCTTTAGAAAGTAGCTTATACTATTATAATAAGTTTACTACCTAAGCTATATTATAAAAAGGTTCCTTAATATAATATTTTAGCTTTCTTTCTTAGTTTTAGGTTATATTTATTAATTATTCCCTTAAAATTAATAGCCTATAAAGCTTAGGAGGAGATTATAGTAAAAGTATATATAAAAATAAAAGGTAATAGAAAAGAAGCAAAATCTTATACTAAAAGGGCTTAGTAATATTATAATATAATAGAAAGTTAATTAGTTATACTAAAGAAATAGTAAGGAAGGAAAGATAACCTAATAACCTTAATAATGCCTAGGTTATTAAAAAGAATTAGAAGAATAAAATTAAACTAAGAATATATTAAGATTATTTAATTAGAAGAGTTTTTATTTATTTAAGTCTTATTAATATTATTTTTATTAGCTTATAGTTATTTCTTTAGAACTATAAGCCTAGGGAGGTATTATATTAGAGCTAAAGAAATATAGCCTATAGATAGGTAGAAAGAGATTATTATAATAACTAAGGGCATTAAACCTTAGTGTAATATAATTAAACTATTTAATTAAATAGTATAAAAAGGTCCTAAGCCCTTAAATAGTTAAAAAATATTATTTATTTCCTGTTTTTTAATTTTAGTATATAGGTGTAAAAGCACCTATAGCTATAATGTTTTAATAACCTAGCTGTGGTTACTACTATATTAAAAATATTCTATATTTTATTATAAATCCTTTGCTATTTTTAACCTTCTAATAACCTAAACTATCTAATTAAAAAGAATTCTAACTATTTATAACTTTTCTTATACAGGTTTCCCTCTTCTAAGTGCCCGCTTGCCGCCGTCATAATCCGGAATACAACGGGGAGCTTCGTTGCGTTTGTGGGCATACCGCTCCTTTTGGTGTTGTGTTTCTTTTCTCCCCGTCACACTATTAAATTAAATAATTATATATAGTAAGATAGCTAGATTTCCTTAGTAGTGTTATTTAGTTAGTTAGTCTAACTAATAAGGGCTTATTTAAAAATAAGCGCTATAATTTTATTCCTTTCTTTTTTAATAATTAGTATTAAAATCTTATCTTTTTCTAGTTTAAAATTTATTTTTTCTTATATTATTTAATTAAATAGCTTTAACTTTTTATTTAATTTTTCCTTACTTATTATAAGTAAGTTAATTATAACCTTTAAGGGCAGCGCTTTATTAACTATATTTTATATAACTAATTTAGTAATATAAGATATAATTATAATATTTCTAAAGTAATATTTTATTCTTAGCTCTCTATAGCCTTAGCTATAATTAAATAATACCTATACTTATTAAATAAATAGTATCCCTAGGATTAAAGAAACTAAAACTATATTAAGTGCTATATAGAAGTATACTAGTATTTAAATATTATTAAGAAAGAGTTTTATATAGACTTTTTCTTTAAGTTTAATAATATTATTTAAGTAGAAAGTGCTATTAGTATTAATATTTATTAAATATATCTTTAAACTAGCTTTATATATAAATTCTTCTATAATTAAGTTCCCTTATAACCTATAATTAATTAAGGCTAGTATAAGCAGTCCTTTTAGCTTCTTAAAATAAACCTATAAGTAAAGAAGATTTTATAAATAGCCTATTATTATATATAGGTAGACTACTCTATAGGTCTCTTCCTTATTATTTAGCGCCTAATTAATTTAAGCTAAGTTAGTTTTAATATAATTAAATAAATTATAGCCTAAATAAAGCAGGTTAGTATAGAAAGTTTTTACTCCTAGCCTTTCTTATAGTTACTTTTATAAAGTATTACTAACTTTAATTATAGTATTTTTAACTAATTATATACTAAGTTCCTTAGTATCTTTTCTTTTATTCTTTTTAATAAGCTTAGTTATAGTCTAAATAACCTAGCTTATTATTCTTTAATTAAATAATCCCTATACTTTTTAGTGCTAATAATTTTAAGATTAAATTACTTTAGCTAACTTTAATATTCTATTATAGTAAAAAACCTTTTTAATCCCCTTAGTGTAAGTAGAGTATTTATTAATAGCTAACCTAGCTAATAGTAGAAAGAGCTTAAAGAGGTTTTATAAGCTTATACCTACCTTCTTACTAAAGACCTCTTTATATAGCTAAGTAATAAAGTAATTCTATAGAGACTTTTTTCTATACTTAATAATACTAAAGCTTTTCTTTTAGGTTTAATTTATTAAAAGGGTTTATAAATAATTCTTAACTAAAGGTTTATTTATAATTTCTTTTACTTAAGCTTTCTTTAGTATATTAATATTAATAGCTATCTTTATTTTATAAGGCTCCCTAACCCTTTTTAAGGTTATAACCCTAGTTTTAAGCTATAGTTCTTTTATTAAAACCTTAATAGGTATAGGTTTTTATTATTTAGGTTTATAAAGTAAAAAATTTAGTTATTTAATAATATTATTTATAACCTTTTTTTTATTAAATAATATTATTTAGTAGTTAATAGGAATATCCTTATAGCTTAGAACCTAATTTATAAAATAGTTAATAGTATAGTCTTTAAAGTGCTTAACCTAAAAGATAGCTAGGTAGTAAATATAACTCCCTATATTAAGGAATAAATTATAAAGAATTAGTAAAACTTAATACTTTAGTAAACTATCCCTAATAGTAAGAATTTAAGCTTAGGAGTTATATTATATAAATCTAATCTTTTAATTATATTTTAAAAAGTTATAATAGTTAGGGTAGTAACCTTTCTTATTATAATAAAAGTAATAATTAAAGTACTATTTATTAGTGCTAAAAGATATTAAAGTAAATATTAATATACTTCTCTTATTCCCTAGCCTATACTATATTATAAAATATAAAGTATAGAAATTTTAATGTTTTATTTATATAATATAAAGGATTAAATAATTATACTTAACCTTAAAGTATAGTAATTTATAATTTCTTAAGTTTTTTAATTAAAGTATTAATTTAGTTTTTATAGCTACTACTTTCCTTATTTTAAAGTAAGGGTAGAAGTAAGTTAATAATTAAAATATTAATTCCTTAAAGGTTCTTAGTAATAAAAGGGGCTAATTAAAGGATTTTCTTATAATTAAATACTTAGTTATTAATATAAGCACTAATAATTTTAGTAAGGTTATAATTCTTAAGTTATAAATATATTTTTATATAATTATTTAGCTTAACCTATAAAGCTTTATATTTCTTATAAATAAACTACTTTTTACTAAACCCTTATTTATTTATAAAGCTAATAATAATTTAATTAGGGATAACTTTATAGATATATATAGATTATATAGAGAGAGTTTTTTAATTATTAGGGAAAGCCTTTAATATTAATACTTAATAGTATTATAACTATAAATAGATATTAAAGAATATTTAAGAGTGCTATATATTAAGCTTTTTAAGCTAATTTATTATACTTTTAGTTCTTTTCTAAGGGGTAGCTTAGTATTAAAGAAATAGGGCTTCCTTAGTATTTTACTAAGAATATATAATTATAAGGGTTTTAATATTCTTATAAAGCTTAAAAGTAACTTTTTTTTTAAGTATTTAGCACTATTTATTATTAGAAAGGCTAAAGGTATATATCTTTACCTTAAAGTCTTTTAAGAAATCTATAATATTTTCTTTAGTAAACTAATTAATATAGTAATTATTTTTTACCCCGTGGCGCAGTGGTCAAGCGTCATGGAAAACCTCGTCACTTTTCTTACGTAAGCAAGAATTGTGGGGGGTTGCAGGTTCGATTCCT
>SRPU01000581.1:0-16449 GCA_018360185.1 Claviceps lovelessii | reverse complement strand
TTTTTTTTTGCTTCATTGCCCGTGGACCTCATTGGTTGTCCACTTAACAAAGAAATCTGCAGCTGTACGGGGCCGGAAACAACGAAAAAAAAAAAAAAGACAATGGAATCAACTGAAAAGGGAAAAGACTGCGAAGATGGACTGCGCCAATCAAACGTGGCAAATCAAGGACTGGCCCCGCCTCTAGGCCTCGCCACGTTCCTCGAGATTGTGTGTGGGGGGGGGGGGAGGTGAGTAGATAGATGCATCTGCATCTGCATCTGCATCTGCATCCCGTCCAATGTCGAATTGGAAACGTCGGACGAGGCGTCGGACGAGGCGTCGAATCGAGGATCGAGAATCGAGAGCTAGGGTGGTATTATCCCCCCATCAGGCAATGCGCCTCGGGCATTGTCACTCCTCGGTCAGGCGGTGGGCAATCGTGGACAAGCTCATCCGACCTCTTTCTTGCATCCACCCAGAATGGCGTTTGACTACCATCGGAGCTCTGAGAGCCAGCCGCGCAGATTGTATACATAATGTATCTGCATGTGCACAGACAGTATGTTGCTATGTTTCCCCTTCTCCTATTCCCATCGAGTTATGAAGGGCACCTCGACCAAGAACCTGCTCCTTCCGACGTCTTGTCCGGTCCCACCGCCGTCTCTTCCTCCGGATTAGCCTCCAGATTAGCTTCATCCAAAAGTCCTGGAGCGTGTCCAAGAATGCCTCTCTCGGGAGTCCAACCCCACGAGATGCTTCCCTCCCTCGTCTCGTCTCCAAGGCCGGTATCCACCCCACGGGGGATAAATTGCGACGAGAATGTACATATCTAGGCCGTATGTGAGAATAGAATATTGAGCGCTCCCAGGCCAATGATGTGCTCCACGTACCCATTCTCATGCTGTCAAGTGGTCAGCTTTGCTGCCTCTTTTTTTTTCCCCCTCAAAATAATAATCATCAAAACCCAGCTTTCTTGCAGACCTGGCCAATTCGATCCCCGCAACAACTATCCATGTCTTGCAGTCCCCCACCTCAAGCCTCTCTCCCGTGCCCTTGAGGCCCGCATGTCATCCATTGACGAGAGGATGCCAAATGGACTGAAGTGTGAATGATACGCTGGCGTTACGGCAACACACGATTCGTGTTCAACAATGGCAGACATTTCTGGCGGCTGTCGTCGTATACATACAGCGGGAGGGAAAATCTTGTCTCTGGCCACACTTGCAGTGCCTCGCTGCTGAGCGCCGATTTGGCAAAATGACCCAAGGTACACATTACCGCTCCCACAAGAGCATCGTCTCTGCCTCTCTATCGAAACTCGGGCTTGATGGAAACCCTCCCTCGCACCTCGCGCTCCATTTACTCGCGTCCGAGTCTTGATATTCCGGGCTTCGACACTTTTTCGCATCAAGGCCGTGGTTGCTCCATTCCTGCACCACTTGCGGAGTACTCCATGGAAATGAGAGCGTCGCTTGCATGTCGGGAGTCGATTTGCACGACACCACGGTGTGCACGTGAAGCATTTTGACCGGGGAAGCGTTTGGAGATGGGGAGAAGATGCCTTGCGAGGCATCATTCTGATATGGCAAGTTCATGGATGCAACGGCTCGAAGAAGGGCATGGGCTTTTCCAACTATGAACAGCAGCCGCCGCATGGGTCTGTGCATGTGCTTCCTGGACGATCCGTCGACTGCTCATCGTGGAAGGTGCGTCGTGGCAAGTTGCCATCAGCGTCACGATGGACGAGGCAGGAGGCAGGCGCAAGTGTCAAGCGGCTGCCGAGACGCGGAATGTCGCAAACGCTGTCGACCTGTCGACTCCGACTTTCGACTCTCGACTCTCATCAGTCCAGGTGTACAGAAATCTTCTATCCCCAAGGGATTTGGGCGCTCCATCATTCGCACAATCTTATTTTCATACTGGTGTGGCCACGATTCTGTCTCTCATTCATTGCTTATTTCATCTTCTCTCTCTCTCTCTCTCTCGCTTTGCACAACATTCATCTGCCAACCTGTCTCGCTCGCTTCCAACACATCAAAGTACATACCGCCTGAACATCAAAAAGAGACAACACGTGAGGCACTGAGGCACTGAGGCACTGAGGAACTCTCATGATTCGATTCTCCACCTCGCCATACTAAGAAAGTGTCCAACGTCAAAACGGCTGATCTAAACACGAAAGCATCCGACTTGCAGATTCGACACCATCGCTACGAAGCGGCGCTATAACAAGAAAACATGTGGTTCTTCCCCAGGAGGCAACCGCCAATGCCAAAAGAGGATGTCGAGGCCGCCGACGAGGCGCCGGGAAAAAATGTCATCAAGCCGAGTGCCAAGTTCAATAATAGACATGTCGTCTACCTTTTGTGTCGTGATGCCATTCCCGGTATGGTTATATCGGCTGCCATAAATATGGCTATATCGTATGGTGAGATTTACACGGCATTTTGTTTTCCCGCTTTGTTCTAAAGGACATTGGGCACAAAGAATATATGTAAGCTCAAGAGCTCCGAGCTGATGTTGCTCAGTCATGTACGTGGAAGCCAACACACAACCCGCCGTCTATCTATTTCGACTACCCAAAACTCTGGCAGGCGACGCAGCAGTCACCATTATTGTTCACTGTGTAGCTACTTGGTTTCTCAAGTTTCATCTTGTACATTACGACCTTCAACACGGCCTAGTGCAGCCCATCGAAATTGTCGCTGACCAACCGTTCACCGAAGACGTTTGCTGGCTCATGTTCTTGTCTTCAGAACAAGGAGCCACGGTTGAGGACGTTCGAATGGATTCAATCAAATGGGTCACTCGACATGCCATAAGAGCACTTGCGTTCGCTTTACTCTTCTTGATGGCCTTTTGGCCATTATCTCTCATCCCACTCATCATGGTCGGCGATCGTGAAGGAAACGACTTCATGTACCACCGCATGTGGACACCACAGATCTTCAAGACAACTCTAGGGGGGGTCCTTGGCTTTATAACATCACCTGTGTTATCGCTGCTTTGGTTGGTGAAGTATGGATGGGAGGCCAGTCACAAAAGATGAAGAAGCACAAGAAGAAGTTCTCTTCGGCTATGCCTTTTTCCATGCATCACTTTGAGTTATTGCCAGAATAATATACACTACGAGTCTATTCTTAACGTGCCGGTTCCAGAAACATTGATATTAATTAAATAATAATATCATAATCATAAAAATCATAAAAGTCTCCATTGCTTGCAAAACCGCCCAACTACCATCGCGCGCCATGCCGCATTCTGGTCACAGCTCCATGAGCGATGAGCGATAATTTTACGCAACTATAAGTATTATGATGCCTACCCATGTGTTTTAAAGTCCACCATTATGACTGAATCCATGATGAGCTGCCCCTTTGTCACCGGAATTCTGGCCCGCGCAGCTTAGTAGGCAGAAAAGTGATGACTTCAAGGCTGTCGAGACCGTGTGCGACGTTCTAGAGGCCAAAAATTGCCGACTGCCTGAACGCGTCCTGAGTCTTCCTTGAACATGGAGGAAGATGCCGCATGATGAGAAGTGGGTTCCTGGGCTTTGATTGCATTCATGTTGGTGAACATGGCTGAGTTTGTATTGGTGATGTTGGTGACGATGACTCATACACAGATTTGATGATGTTGGCAACGGTGACTCATACGCAGATTTGATTGGAGCCCCCCCCCCCTTCTTTTGTTTGCCTGAGGGTGTCGTCGGAGCAGTTGTTTGGCTCTGCCACAGTGTATGCCTTGTTAACTGCGACAATGGATGCCTTGTTGGCTGTGTCACTATGTCTCAACCCTTTGCCAAATCCATCAAGGGACGTCAGCAACTGTCTCAACCTTGGACATCGCACAATCTGAAGTCCACGCCTCATCGCATATTTCACAAAAACTGCTCCTGATTTCGCAGACAGACGGAGTTGGTGAGATAATGTCGACAACAAGGGCCATCAAGGGTATAACCCTCTTTCGCGCTCTATCAGCCCCTTGTCCTTCAGTCACGCGTGCTCGGTTTGTCGCGAGAACGACCTCGAATATGCGCCACCCTTACTCTTCACGAATTTCGAAGCCAACGTCAACTGTCGACTCTCCTCACGACTCTCCTCATCCTCCATCTTCGAACATGGCGCCCTTTGAGACGGTTTGGTACGATGTAATTGACGATGCCGAACCACTGGAAAAATATCAGCCGGGCGGTTATCATCCCATTATGATTGGGGACTTGCTAAACCGTCGCTACCGAATAATAGATAAGCTAGGATATGGTGGCTACTCGACCATCTGGTTGGCTCATGACAATAGCCAAAACCACTATGTTGCTGTGAAAGTTGGAACATCTAGCTCATCCAGGCTTGGACGTGAATCCAGAATTCTTCAGGAATTATCTCGCCTGTCACCAAAGCAACATATATCCCCGTCCCTGAAGAGTCCGACCACAGCCGATGAGACTGACCTTATACCCAGGGTCCTAGATGAGTTCGAGATACAAGGACCGAACGGAACACATCCTTGCTTCACAATGGAACCTATGCAAATTAATATTAGGGAAGCATCATTTACTTGCCTTTTCCCGATCCAAGTTGCTCGTGCACTATCTGCAAAATTGGCCTTGGCTGCCTCGTCGGTTCACTCGCGCGGCTATGTCCATGGAGGTTGGTTCTTTCTTTCTCCCACCGCCTAATGCAGTAGAACGAAATATAACTAACGCCGGTTCTGTTCTTAAAGATCTTCATCTTGGAAATGTGCTAATCCGACTTCCCTTTACCCTCAATCATCTATCTATTGATCAATTTAGGGAGGAATATGGCGAGCCTGATACAGAACCCGTTACCCGTCGAGACGGTAAACCTCTAACACCCCATGTCCCATCTAAAGCTGTTAGCTGCTTTTCTCTTGATGGGAGGGAGGCTCTAGATTTTGAGGTGAAAGACGCTTGCCGACTTCTTCTAAGTGACTTTGGTGAATCGTATGCTCCTGCGAGGGAGACGCGTCTAGGAAACGACTGTCGTACTCTTCCAGAAATGAGAGCGCCTGAGTCTTTTTTTGAGCCTAACGCACCGCTCTCCTATCCTAGTGATATCTGGACTCTAGCCCTTACTATTTGGAAGATCCTTGGCATGCAGTCTATGTTTTACGAGTGGAATACGGAACATACTCTTGTGGAGCAGCAGCTTGATGTTCTTGGCTCGGATTACTTCCCCTCTGCCTGGCGGAAACTTTGGGAAAGGCCACAAATAGACGAAGATCATGATAATCGTAGGTTTCAGATACCTCGCCAGCCAACCCGTCCGCACAAGAGTCCGCTGCCTCCTCTCGAAGAGAACTTTGAGCAATGTGTGCAGAAATGGAGGAGGGAACAAGAGGAGAAGTGCGGAAAATGGAAACAGAAGCCGTGCGGAGTCTTTGACGAGGATGAGAAGCGCGCTATTCTTGATTTAATCCGTGGCATGATGCGGTTCCGGCCGGAGGAGCGACTGACGATTGATGAGGTCCTTCAGTCAGAATGGATGCAGAAGTGGGCGTTGCCTGCGCTGGAGGAATGATTTGCGACGGGACTTGAAGGGGGGGGGATTCTTACATCTGTTTCTGTTTCTTCTTCTTCTTCTTCTTCTTCTTCTTCTTCTTTTGCTTGAATCAGAAGCCTGTATTTATACTCGCAAGCTCTACTCGGTCATGTTTTGTTATAGAAAGTTCTCATCTCCAGCTATAGGTCCTCACATGGCAAAAAAGGGATTCTCTTAAACTTCAATCTTTGTGCTACAACTTGACAAGCCCCCCCCCCTGGCCAAATTTTGACAGGAACGGCGGCTCTGGATCGCTAGACATTGAGGACAGATATCGCCAGAGGCTTCTCACCTCAGTTTGGGGCAAATGCCGGTTTTGAGTGTTGAGCGTGATGTGGCTTGCATGATTTGGGATTCTGTACTAAAATCTACCTTGACGTGAAGATAGCGTTTCGTTCTCTTGTTTTTTTTTAATGCATTTCATGGCAGACGTGTGTTTATGGCTCCTCAACCACATCCATTATCCATCATGCACTACTGAATGCAGGTCTCATAGAGACAAACACCCAGCCGAGGTCTCCTCCGGGTAGGCTTTCATGACGGGGCCTTACATTCGTCTTTCGACCCGATTCTACGGCCGCGACCCGCGACTAGCAATGCATGTGAATTTGGGTGGTGGAACTGGCGGCATTGGCGCCACGCAGGCGAGTGTACTGCCTGGTGAGGACTCTGTCCGCTCAGTGCAGTGGATGTAGTTCTCTTTTTTGGAGGCACATCTTCACCAAGAACGCGGGGTGTGTAAGGGCTGTGGAAACTATTCGTCGGGACGAGCGACAGGTCACGTCAAGTTGTTACGGAATCCGTTCCATCGAGGCACTGTCTACTCTAGCTGTTCACTGTGAATGCTCGCGACGTTGAGCAAGGGCCGCCGCTGATGGTGTCCGTTATTGATTATATCCGGAACGTATCCGGAACATAGCAATCCTACTAGTACCATAAAAAAAAAAAAAGAGACACCGATCACGTCACTGCGAAATTCGGCGAAAGACTGAAAAAGTCACGGCTTGCTCGAGGTCGACACGTTGACCATGTTCGTTTATAGGTGTGGTATACCGCTGGATCGTGCCCGTACTTTGAACATTGTATCCGGATTCTGGGCTGTTGAAGCAAGGCGCCATCGGTCCACTTGACGCGGGACGCGGAGAAGCGCTTGATGTTCAGTCAGTGGCTGAAGTTGGAGCAGACGGCAAGTCCGACTTGCTTAAAACCGTCTCGTGACGGAAATTAACCGTCCAATTTATCCTATCCATTAGACGGTAGTTGTGCAAATCTGTCCGTCCGTCTGGGAATGGCAAGTCTGGCACGACTTGAGAACCTATTTGAAATGGGGGCCGTGTGTTTCTGGGTTACGCAACCGAGAGCCGGACCTTCCCCCGGGGTCAAAGAAACAGGGTGAGAGTTGTTCGATTTCTTCCATATGGAGACCGCCGTGTTCAGGAGGGATGCCTCGTCCCTGACTGACCCGATTGCATTCGAATGCGCCAATTCCACAAGTGACCAAACATACAATCAAAGAGATTGTGAGCCTGCGAATTAGGACCGCAGAACTGAAATCTGACTAGCGACTCATGTTCAAGGAGAAAGGATATCGAGTAACAGCGGAGAGTATATAGTACTCGGGGAAGATATTCCAGAAAAATGACAAAGGAATCTCCATTGTTCGCTCGGTGCATGACTGTTCAGTGCCCATGCTTTCCCCTGGCAATCACACCGGATTGCGCGTCCAGTCCATGATATGATGTGCTGGGCGAGAGAGTCGAGACTAACGGACCCTTGGATGAACCGTCGCTGTGCTGCTCCACACCGCAAACTGCTGCTCCTCATTCTTCGGGATCCACGATGGATATTTGGCAAAAAAACACTGGTCCCAAGTTCAATGGCATGAAGTTGAGGCCACATGCAGGAAACAACTTCCAGTCGTGTAATGAATGACCTTTGCTGCGATGGTTTCTTCAACGGTCGACGAGATTCGAGTGGCCTGCGGTGAAGATGCAAAAAGCTGAACGGGATCTCGGGTGACGACCGGTTGATGTTGTATTTTTTTTTAGCCGTCCGTCCGTCTCGTTCAATGTTGGCATCCTGGATTCTCGTTCCTCTGTCGGGCCAAGTGCATGAAGGAATTGAAAGGATGGCCTCGCCGGTTGCTCAGAGTGGATCCTGACAGCTGCCAACACTGTTTGCCAGACGCAGCGAGGTCTGCGTCGCGTCCGGTGCGACGATGGTCAACAACATGCAAAACAGGCCGTTCCATCGTCTATTTCCGTCCTGCATTGCATGTCTTGCCGTTCGCCGGCGATTCGTTCCCTAATTCTGTTGTTTCTGCTGGGCTTAGCAAAGAGCCGTGACGCCACTCTAGACGAATTAACGGCGGACCATAGTCACCAGACAATATCGATTCCGTATCAAAACTCCTCTCCCTCCCAGGTCCGCTGCCATCGAGACGAAGATAATCAGTCGTTGCTCCCCATCTTTGATTCATCGAAAGCGCAACGCCATACTCGGAAGCCCCCGGCGCCTTGAGAATCATAGCCATGCGCAACGCCATCGCCCTCGTGGCTCTAGCAGCCAGCCAAGTGGCTGCTCTGGCGCCCGGAGGACCATGGTTGCCTGCATATTTTCCGGGCGAGAAGAACGCACGAGAGGCGCGTACCCGCGTGGATACCAAGCTCAAGGTCAAGCAATACAATATGTCGGTGCCGATTGATCACTTCCACAACGAGACCAAGTACGAGCCTCACTCTGATGGATTCTTCAACCTTCGCTACTTGGTGGACGCCTCCTATTACAAGGAGGGTGGTCCGGTCATCATCTTGCACTCGGGAGAATTCGACGCCGATGGCCGTCTGCCGTATCTCGAGCATGGCATCATTCCCATCCTCACAAAGGCTACAGGCGGTGTCGGTATTGTCTTGGAGCACCGCTACTACGGAACCAGCTGGCCCACCAACGAGACCGACGCGCAGAGTTACCGCTTTCTCACCACCGACCAGGCCCTGGCCGACACAGCATACTTTTCAAAGCGCCTCAAGATTCCGGGCCTGGAACAGTACAATCTCACGGCGCCCAGAACCCCTCACATCCTGTACGGCGGTTCCTATGCTGGAGGATTCGTGGCCATCGCCCGCAAGCTCTATCCCCAAGTTTTCTGGGGCGCCATTTCATCGTCCGGTGTCACGGCAGTCATTGATGACTTTTGGCAATACACCGAAGCCGCTCGGCATTTTGCTCCGGGCGATTGCTCGCCCAACATTCAAAAAATTATGGATATTATTGACAAGCAACTGCTCAGCGGAGACTCAAAGAAAGAGGACGAGATCAAGGCCCTCTTCGGGCTCCGAGATTTATGGAACGACGAATTCGCGGGTGTCCTCTACGCGGGCCAAACCGGTCTGCAAGCCACGAACTGGGATCCTGCACAGGATTCCACAAGCTTTGGCACATTCTGCGCCGTGATTTCTTCCGATGCCGCGCTCTTCACCAGCACGGCGTACTTGCGGTCACGGGTGCGCAAGGTTGTGCAAGAAGCGGGCTACGACCCCGAACCAATGACATCCCGCATGCTCAACTTCATCGCATACATCAAGAGCTCAGTCAGGGACCAGGTCCAAGGAACTCCGTGCGAGGGCAAGAAAAACGTGCGCGAGTGCATGTCCGTGCGGTTGGCCAAAGACGATCCAACTCACAATTGGAGCCGAAGCTGGCTGTACCAAACTTGCACCGAGTGAGTAGAGACATGGCCCTCCCTTCCCCTTCAAGCCAAATTATGCCCACGCTGTTTTGCTAAATTATGTTCCAGATGGGGCTATTTTATCAATGGCGCATCCACGCCCAAGGATCGCCTCCCCATGATTTCACGAGCCTTTAGTCTCGAGTATAGCTCCTACAGCTGCAAATTGTCATTCAACATCACCACCCCTCCCGACACAAACATCATCAACAAGCACGGCGGCCTCAACTTTAGCTACCCCCGCGTGGCCTTCATTGACGGCAAGCAAGACCCCTGGCGGGCCGCCGGCCCCCATGCCATGGGTCTGCCAACTCGCGAGTCCACTCCCTCGGAACCCTTTGAGTTGGTCGACTGGGGCGTGCACCACTGGGACGAGAATTCCCTGAGTGATGACGCCGAGAGAGAGCCAGGCTTGCCGCCGAAGCAGATTGTTGACATCCAGCACAAGGAGGTCCAGATTGTCCAACACTGGCTCAAGGAGTTCAAGACGCTCCGTGAAGCAGGTGCTCTTGAGCTCTAATGACGTCATGTCAAAAAAAAAAAAGTAAAAGAAGGTAAAAGAAACAAGGAAAAAAAAAAAGAGAGGAAAGCATTCTATACATTGCATTCTATAGACAACATAGCAATATGATATATGGGTATATTTTATTCTTCCTTTGGCACCGCTTTTTCTCTCCAAAAGGCCATCGAGTCCACTTGCTTGTCGAAGAAATGCAGTAGTGAGATGAGTATAGATGAGAGTGCGTGACTCTTTTGAGGCATACATACAGATACACACATACAATGACTGGCTGGAGTTTTGCAGTTAGAAGTAGTATACCTAGAGGGATTCATCGGTATTTAATAAGTAATAGATTATGCTTACTTTTATATTCACTCTTTGTAATTTAGAATTTTGATAGCTGGCTTATTTGGTAAATTCCAAAACTCATCTATACTACTTCTAGCCCGCCAAAGGTTTGACTCCTTGCTGTATATGCATACATAGCTCTGCATTCACACACACACACACACACACGCATATACATATACACTTATATATCGATGAATAAAAATCCCATCGACCTTCGGCACATAACAGAGACATGCGCCGACTTTCAGTGCGTCCTTCATTGGACATTGTCGGGCTGTCAAGAAAAAGGGCGTTTCCAACTTATCCAAGATACACATGTACATAGGTACATACAGCGGGAGGTGTATGTACACCCGAGGCCCACCACGTCTCATTCACGGTCCTCATCACGATCCATCTCTCCAGACCCAGACGCCAACTGGCTCTGCAAGCCCCTCTTGCCCACCCTCATGGCCATGTCCAATTCCCGCTCCCCCTCCCTCAGACGAGCCCTACTGGCAGCCAACTCCCGCTCGCGTCTCCTCTTCTGCTCCTCCACCGCACGATTCCTCTCCCCCAGAGCCCGCTCCCTCTTCCGCCTGGCGTCTCTGTACTTTTTGCGTTCCTCGGTGTCCTCGTCGGCGGCTGACTCGGTCGCGTCGCCGTCTGGCGGCGGTGGCAGCGTCTGAATGTAGGCCTCGATGAGGGGATCGCGCGTCTTGGGATCCAACGAAATGAAGCGAACATCAGTGAGGACCTGCGTGGGCAGACTCTCGAGCGAGGACATGCTGTGCAGGTCCCTCGGGGGCTGTGCCTTCAGCAGAGCCATGAGGTCTGACTTCAGCGTCGCGGGCGCCATTTTCAGCCGCGCAATGTGCTCGCGGTAGGCCTTTTCGCGCTCCTTGTCCGAGAGCTTCATGTCCCGCATGGAGTCCTCCTTTTTGTGTTTCCTCTTGAACTCGGGCCAGTACAGCTTCGGAGTGGCCTTTTCCTGCAGCAGCGCCAGGTAGGCGATCTTGGGATCCCGCTTGGCCTGCTGGGCGCGCAGCTCGCGGAGGTGGCTGATCTTGTCGCGCGTCCATTCGTCCCAGCACTGCTTGCGGGCGCGCGTGGTGGTCAGCGCCGTGTAGCGCGGGTCGTTTATGATCTTGCCGTCCTCGAGGAGCTTCTCCCAGGGGCTGTAGGGGTTGATGTGCAGGTCGTCGAGGAGGTCTCGGAAGAGGTGCTTGGCGTCTTCTTCGGAGAAGGCGAGCCCTTCTGTGCCCTCGGGCCATTCTTCCGTGTTGCCGTCGTCGTAGTCGCCTGGTTCGAGGCCGTATTCCTCGCCCATGGCTTGTAGCTGTGCTGCGATGTCTGCCTCGGTGAACTCGAGGGGTCCGCTGTTGGGATCATGTTGCTCGACGTCGTACCCGATTTGTTCTGTTTCCGCGCCTGGGGCGTGGTTTGGTTCCTGGTCATCCGCTCCGGGCCCTTGTCCTGTTCGTCTGCGTTTTGAGGCGTGCTGGTTCTCGAGGTCCGGGCTAGAGTCGGCGTCCGCGTCGTCGATGCCTTCCGCATCGGATCCGTCCACTTCCACCTCTACCTCCTCATACTCGTCACTGTCGTAGTCGTATTGCGCTTGGCCGTCCTTGGACGCCCCAGTGTTGCCAGCTGCCTGATTTTCCTTGCTACAGCCGTCTGCGTCCCCAGAAGCCTTTGCGCGTATCCGCGCCTTGTCCAGCTCCAGAATGCCCTGCGTGAGCTTCTCAGGAATGCGCCAGTAACTAGCGTTTTTGACAGGATTGTACGCGAACCGCCGAGAGTACTTTGTATAGACCAGCATCCATGGCTCGCAGTTGGGGATCTTCTCCGCCCGCCTTGGCTTGTCACGAGGCTGAGGCCTCGGCCGGCCGTCGTGACCTCCCCGTCCGCGCCCGCCGCGCCCGCCGTGCTCGCCTCGGTTCTGTGGCCGGTTCTGTGCGTTGAGCTGCGCGAGATAGGCATTTGCCACACGCGGGTCTGCGAGTGAGGGCAGGTGAGAATACGGCGAGTTGATCTCCTGCGCTGGCTCGGGGCCGATTGCTACGGCTGTCGCTGCTGCTGGTCGGTGATAGGTGGATTGTTTGGTTTCGGCGTGGTAGTAGTATTTGTGACCGGTGGGAGCCGTGTGTTCGGTCCAGCCGGGGAGTAAAGGCGCTGTCGCAGCCGCGGCCGCGGCGGAGGGCTTGTATGTCGATCTGAGCATGGCTAGCGACGAGCAATGGCTACAGGTTTGCCATCAAAAATGACCGGAAATCGAGGCGGTCGTTGTTGTTGGTATCGTTGGCGGTTTGTTCTGAAGTCTTGGGAGCTTCCTGATGGTTTTCCTCTTTGGTCGGAAAGCGTGCACTGTGCAGAGATATAAGTGGGGCCGACGGCAGAGCATCAAGGGACAGACCAGACCGTTGGTTGACCTGCATAAGATACAAGTACCAAAGGGCAATGACAACTTGGAAGTCGGGCGAGCATGGCTCCTACCCTCCGTGCTGGACACGTCGATTGATGCTACTTGGCCAGATCTGTTCCATCCTCAGCCTAACAAGACCAGGCGGTGTGAATTGATGACCCGAAACTGGGCCCCCAATTCCAGAACCCCAGCCATCATCGACACATGCTAAAGTACTTAGTATGTACTATGTACCCAGGTACACCCCAGACTTTATTGTACCATCATAATACATCCCTACCGACTCCCTAGACTTGTACCTGCAGGCTCCGTCATTCACGGGCCCAACAGACATCGTCACCTCCAACTGAACATGGCGTCCCGTCGAGGCGCCGTGTCCAGCGGTCCCGTGTCGTTTTGCAGTCGAGCATGGCAGGTGAGGCATCTTCCGGTCGTTCCGTGATGGTTACGTCCCCGAGATTCCATTTCTAACTGCTCCCTACACCAAGACTACATACGCCCCTGAATATTTTGGATTCTTGATTCTTGTGGGAGCATGGGTAGCAGTAAGCTTCTTCCTTTCTTGCTTTCTTTCCTCCTCTTGCTTGCCTCGGGATCAATGGATTGAATATGAGCTTGACTTGCTAGGCTGACGCTGGAAATACACACTGGACAGCTTGCCGTCTTTGCCACGCCCTTTCATCGCATGTTTTACATTAACGATCTGCGCATCTCCTATCCCCATGCCCTGCATGAACGAGTGTCAGTGTGTAAGTTCTTCTGTCCTTCTTCTTCTGCTTTTCTTTCTTTTTCTTTTTCTTTTTTTTTTCCAAAAAAAAAAAAAAGAAACAGAAATATGTTTTTTTTTATCCACCCTTTATTTCCTTTTGATGTACCATTTCTTGGTCACGTCACACATTTTACGCATCGCTCCAGAATTCAAAAGATTGTCCTTGACTCACGCTCATCTTTTCAGTCTGGCTCTTCATATACGCCTTCATTACTCCGCTGGCCATTCTCATCCTCTACAACCTCATCACCAGAGCGCCCCTCGCCACACAAGAAGTCACCTACCTCCCCTTTGCCATCTCCCTCGTGCTCGCGTCCTTCTTGACGGACATTGTGAAGAACGCCGTCGGCAGACCCCGCCCAGATCTGCTCGACCGATGTCACCCCGCGGCGGCCACTCAGCAAAACGTCCTCGTCAACATTGACGTCTGCGAGACCAAGGACTCGTTCGAACTACAGGATGGATGGCGCTCGTTCCCGTCGGGTCATTCGTCGTTTGCCTTCGCAGGACTGGGCTTTCTGAGCCTGTACATGGCGGGCCAGCTGCATGTTTTCCATCATCGAGTTGGGGGAAGGGACTTGGGACGAGCCCTGCTTTGCCTGTTGCCGCTGATTGGGGCGACCCTCGTGGCCATATCTCGTTGCGAGGACTACCGGCACGACGTGTATGATGTGTGCGTCGGGTCGGTGCTGGGCATGAGTATTGCGTACTGGAGTTACAGGAGGCATTGGCCGAGACTGTCGAGTGCCCGGTGTGACGAGCCTTATCCACGACCCGGCACGGATCCGCAGTCTGCGGCTTGGCGGCGTGTTCGTGACGAGGAAGAAGCTGGTGCTTCCGTGGGCGAAGAATATGAGCTTTAGTCCGCGCGACAGCCCTGAAGCCGTGACCTAATTTGTAAATAGACCGGCTTGCCTTTCACCTCTTTGTACGAGATTAGATCAGTAGTGCTATGGTTGGCTCGGGCGCCTGTTCTCACTCGCTCCACGGAACATGGGGAACAAGGAGAAAAGCTTCCCTATGTAGAGGTCAATACTCTCCTCGCTTTCCGCAGTAGAAGCCATTCAAGAATGATGGACGATACTACGAATGGAAGGAGCTGGGGCCACTTTTGTAGAGTCGTTCGGTTTTGTTTGCGTTACTTTACAAGGACTACCCTAACGAAGTCCACTTCCACATCCACCACTTTATCGCGATTCTCGCTCCATACAGACGAATATAGAAAACCCTTATTTCTCCTCAGCCTCCTCGCTCTTCGCCAAGTCGTGCTCTTTCAACAGGGCAGTGATCTCATCTGCGTTCCACAATCGGTGGTAGATCTTGCCGTCTTCTGTTTGTCCTACCGTTGCGAATTCGACTACAGGAAGTTGGTCAGCGACTAAGCTCACATGGTAATCTTGACTAAACGAGAAAAAAAAATTGTCACTCACTCTTCTCGCTGCTCAACTTGGTGGAGTCCATAGTCTTGCTCAGAACCTTGACCGCCATGCCGCACGCCTCCTTGAGGGTGCAGTCCTCCTTATAATCCTGCTTCAACAAACTTTGAGCGCTGGCGTTGTTTGCTCCCGCACTAGTAGCTTTCCAGCCGCCATAGTTGCCGGATGGGTTGCTGAGGTACAGCTGAAACTGCCTTCGGGGGTCCCAGCCAGCGTAAATGAATGAAACACCAAAAGGTCGCAGGCCACCGTGTTGGGTATATCCTTGTTTCAGATCGCACAGGCGACGGACGAGTTGTTCGCACGGGATGTCTTCGTTGTAGGTGAGGAGGTATCGCTGGGCGGCCTGGCGGGCGTAGTTGATGAGAATGTTGGCATCGGCCGTCATACCTGCGACGGCACAAATCATGTTGCTACAGAGAGAAAAAGAAGAACTTAGCAAAAAATGGCTCCTTCTCATTGTAGACTTTGGGACAAAGCTTGCAGCCGTGGCGTGCGAAGCAGAGAAGGAGAAGAGAACGGGCTCATCATGCAGACGAAGACGTACTCATTCAGAACATAAAGCTTTTCCGCCGACGTATCCTGCTCTAGCAACTTTGAGGTGACCTTTCGCTCAGCGGCAAGGACGATGCCATCTTTGGCGAGAATACCGATGGCGGTTCCGGCGTGTGAGATGGCTTCGAGAGCATACTCTACTTGGTAGAGACGGCCTTCGGGTGAAAAGATGGTTGTCTGTTGCGGGCGGGTTCACAAGTCAGATTAGACAAGCAGGGACATGAGATGATGATGTATCAAATTCGAAGAATTGCAAAAGCACCATACTCTGGAGTCATAACGACGAGACATGGCGATGGTATCGACCCTGTCGTCAGGTCAGGCGATTTTCGAAAGGTCAAGGGGCCGAGTATCCTCTGTATTTCTAAACAGATATAGAGACTAGATGGGGGTCTAGATGAGTGCAAAGGGGGTCAATTGAGAAATGCGATGAGATGCTGCAGTCGGGTTCAGACGGCGGGTTGGATTGCTGCACCAGACCACAAGGCGTCACTCATCACTACGAAGCAAGCTCCAGGCACAAGCTACGCCGCGTAGTCCAGCTCCAGCCTTGCTCGGTCTAACGGGAAAGATGGATACCTCAGGCTACCCGTTAAGCTCGCTGGACACGGCTGACTCATCACAGAGCTCTCCGTCAGCTGCTCACGTTGAGCTGCTCCTTCCGGTTCCCGCTGTCCAATGTCCAATACAAAATAAGCAAAAGGCTTGACGAAACCCCCGCGCGCCACAAGATTTGCCCAGCAAATTGGGGACGCGCCCGAGCCGATTGCCTTCTTCGCGGTTCTTTTCCTTCTACATCATCTGTGTGTCAACAATTTGAAAGCAGCGGCATTGCCTTGGGGACTTTCCGTGCCCCGACCTGTTTTCTGCAACACACAAAAAAGGAGCTCAACATAATCACTGTCTTGCCTCTTCCTGAGCCCTTTGCGCAAGGATTGGTAATCCCTGACGCGCAATATCTACCATTTATACCCACCCCCCCCTTCTCCCCCAAAAGTGCACGCGACTCAGCAGTTCTTTTTTTTTTCCCGACTCACTTTGCACTCTTTGTCGCCATATCGTCAGCATTCGAGATCAAACGCTTATCTTGTCTGCGAAGCTCCGCATTATCTCTGAGGTCCAGGCCCTTGTGAACAAGAGTCCCATCTCATTTGAGCAATTG
>SRPU01000580.1:0-16466 GCA_018360185.1 Claviceps lovelessii | reverse complement strand
CTCCCCCCTTAATTGCGCAACCGCGGTTGCGCAATTAAGGACAACCAATAGAAAGCAAGCAAAAAGATAGAAAGTGGGGCAGAAAAGAAAAAAAAGAATGAAAAAGTTAGTAAAAAAAAATTTATGCAAATTTTGCCCCCCTAATTCCTTGCTTGTCGGACTGTCAGACTTCCAATTCCTTGCTTGTCGGACTGTTAGACTTCCAATTCCTTGCTTGTCGGACTGTCAGACTTCCAATTCCTTGCTTGTCGGACTGTCAGACTTCCAATTCCTTGCTTGTCGGACCGTCAGACTATGTGCCTGTGTGCAGGTGCTGCTTATCGGACCGTCAGACTATGTGCCTCCCCAATTCTATATTATTCTTGTCGGTCGGAATTAGGATTACAGCCGTGGGCACCTGTGCAAGTGCTGCTTGTCGGACCGTCTAACCGTCTGCCTCCCCAATTCCATATTATTCTTGTCGGTCGGAATTGGGATTGCAGCCGTGGGCACCTGTGCAAGTGCTGCTTGTCGGACCGTCAGACTTCCAATTCCTTGCTCTTGTCGGTCGGAATTGGGATTGCAGCCGTGGGCACCTGTGCAAGTGCTGCTTGTCGGACCGTCTAACTGTCTGCCTCCCTAATTCCGTATTATTCTTATCGGTCGGAATTGGGATTGCAGCCGTGGGCAGCTGTGTGCGTGCTGCTTGCCGGACCGTCTGCCTTCCTAATTCCTTATTCTTGTCGGTCGGAATTAGGATTGCAGCTGTGCAGGTGCACGCTGCTTGCCGGACCGTCTGCCTTCCTAATTCCGTATTATTCTTGTCGGTTGGAATTAGGATTGCAGCCGTGGGCACCTGTGCAAGTGCTGCTTGTCGGGCCGTCTACCTTCCTAATTCCTTGTTCTTGTCGGTTGGAATTAGGATTGCAGCCGTGTGCAGGTGCGCGCTGCTTGCCGGACCGTCTGCCTTCCTAATTCCTTGCTATAGTAAGGGGTTTATAATAAAATATAGAATATCTTCAACACGGCAGCAACCGCGGCTAGGTCATCAGAACATCATAGCAATAGGTGCTTTCGCACCTATGCACTAAAATCGAAAAACAGGAAACGGATAATATTTTTTTAACTATTTAAGGGCTTAGGACCTTTTTATACTATCTGATTAAATGGTCTAATTATATCGCGCTAAGGTCCAATGCCCTTGGTCGTTACAATGACCTCTTTCCACCTATCTATAGCCTATGTCTCTTTAGCCCTAACACAATACCTCCCTAGGCTTACGGTCCTAGAGAAGCAACTATAAGCCAATAAAAACAATATTAATAAGACTTAAATAAATAAAACTCTTCTAATTAAATAATCCCAGTACCTTCTTAGTTTAATTTTATTCTTCTAGTCCTCTTTAATAACCTAGGCATTATTAAGGTTATTAGGTTATCTTTCCTTCCTTACTATTTCTTTAGCATAACTAATTAACTTTCTATTATATTACAACATTACTAAGCCCTTTTAATATAAGATTCTGCTTCTTCCCTATTACCTCTCATTTCTATATACACTCTTACTATAATTTCCTTCTAAGCTTTATAGGCCACTAATTCTAGGGGAATAATTAATAAATATAACCTAAAACTAAGGGAAAAAGCTAAAATATTACGTTAAGGGACCTTCTTATAATGTAGCTTAGGCAGCAAACCTATTATAGTAGCATAGGCTGCTTCCTAAAGGTTAATTTCTTTAGCATCCCTTAATAATGCATTATAAGCTAAATCTTACTCTTCTCCCTCTAATCCTTTAAAGCAAGCAGCCTATAGCTATTTACTATAGTTAGCTTTATTTAACTTCTGCTACAGCACTTCTTTAGCTTATACTTCTTTTATAATATACTTAGTAATATTGCTATCTAGCTATACTTATGCCCTAGCTATGAATTCTTCCCGCTAGTATTGCTTTAAGGCTTCTTTCTCTTTATATAGACTACTAAACAAAGGTATAAATAGTTATAAGAGATTTATAAGAGTACTTAAGGTTAATATGCTGCGTTTACGCTATCTCCTAGTCTTATTAGGGGATTAAGGGGACTGCCTAAGCAGTATAAGCGCTTTTAACGCAATAGCAGGCAATAATAAAGAACTCTTAAAAGAAAGAACCTTCTAATTAAATACTTTTTAAGGGATTAGTAGTAAAGGAGGAGGGTGATTTATTCTTTATAAGGTTATAATATTATTAAGCTCCTGCCTTTATTAAATTATTTGCCTTAGAACAATGCTATTAGTAATCTAGGGCTTAGGGCATATTATAATTATTAGCAGAACTTAGGAATCCTATAGTTGCACACTTTAAAACTATGCCTGCTTATAATTATATATTATAACTTACTTAATATTGCTTAAATAATAGTTCTAGGCTATTAATATAAGAGAGGGTAACTAGCCTTCCCTAGCTATTTAGCTAAGAATTTAAGGAAAAAGGAATTTCCCTTTTAGTCTTTAATTAAGGTAGCTAATATTAAACCTAATACATTAATGCCCTTAGTTTAAATTAGATAGTATTATATATCCTAATTCATTTATAGCTATATTAGCAAATAGGCATAGAGTTCTTTATATCTTAACTCTATACATAGGTAGGTTATTAAGAATATTATCTATAAATACCCATTACTATAGAGAAAGCTTAAAATAAGCTATAGGCTATCCTAGTAAAGAAGGTTTAATAATAGCTTTTATAGAAATCTTTATTTTAGCTTAGTTATTTAAAATCCCACTATAGTGGATTTTAGCAAGACCCCTTAAGGTATAGATAAAGAAGGCAAGATAGGCATAGCTACACTTATAAGTACTATTTTAGGCTAGTCTAGGGATTATAATAGCTCTAAACTTATATAGGTAATTTAGTATTTACAGAACTTATTTAAACCCCTTAATAAACTTCTTAAACCTAGCTTTATAATTATAAAGAAAAGTATTATAAAAGTATAGGCAACCTATATGTTAGTTAAAGATAAAGGCTGTCTAGTAGTTTATAAAGTAAATAAACCCTATAGTAAAGCATCTACTATACTAATTCTAGTGTAATAAGTATATATTCTATTAGCTACTATATTAAATATTAACTAAATTATTATTTAAAAGCCTATTATACACACTAGGGATTTTAGCTTTATAAGTTTTAATTATAATATTTATATCTTTAATATAGAACTTATAGGGTAGGAAAACTATATATTTCTCTAGGCCTTACCTAATAATTCTTTCTATAGCAATAAGGGTAAACTAATTAAGCTAATTATTCCTAAATTCTATAAAAAGAGCATATAAGAGTCCGTAGACATTGCTTAGGTATCCTTACTACTTTATCTCTATCCAGCCTATATTAATTAGCCTTATCTCTATATAGCTGTCTATATTAAATAGCTAAGCGTTAAAGTGCACTATATAGAATAGCTAGTAAAATCTTAGCTAAAAGACTACAGGCTAAGCTAAGAATATCTAATTAAGTGGAACGGTAATAAGTAACATTTCTAGAGTTATATAAAATTTGCCTAATCTGCTATATAATTCAGCAATTACAGTGAGTAGAGGCAAACTTTATAGGTAAAAGTAATCCACTTTCCTAGGATTAATATATTAAATATTCTAAGGAATGCTATGCTGCTAAGGGATATAGTTAGTTATATTAGTAACTAATTAGATAGTTTAAATAGTAAAAAGTTAAGAAAAATAAAAGTATAGCTTTTTCTTTATAAATAAAGCAAAATTCATAGGCTTTTTAGATAGGGAAAGGAATAGTATATCTTATAGGAATATATATAGCTACAGAAGAGAAACTTAGGGTAGAAAAAGGGGACGATATAGGCTTGCATAGGTAGGGAGGTTTCTTAAAAGGTAAGGTTATAAGAGAAGGAGAGAAGAGGGAGGAAAAAGAGGTGGGAAAAGAGGTGGGCGAAGAGGTGGGCGAAGAGGTGGGCGAGGCTGCGTTTGTTATAATAACGCGATTCGGCACCTAATTTTTATTAAAACAACAATTGCCTAGGGGACCAACTGTCAGGCAGACTATCTAATTGGTTGCCAGCTGTTAACTTTAAGTTAGTAATTTATAGCATAACCTCTTCTGCGTAGAGCTCTTAAACGCATCTCCCGCTCTCTTATTATCTTATTGTTTTTCTTCTTCCTTTACTAACCCCTTTTTTTTTTCTTTAAACGCTCTATCTTTTTAAATGCTTTAATAACTCTTTCTATTATAGATTGTCTTAACTAGCCTTATTCTTAGCTCCCTAATATCCTTAACATTATTACTTAAAAGGTTAATAAACAG
This sequence comes from Claviceps lovelessii, assembly GCA_018360185.1. NCBI lineage: Eukaryota > Fungi > Ascomycota > Sordariomycetes > Hypocreales > Clavicipitaceae > Claviceps > Claviceps lovelessii. Next base: position 12,170 of record SRPU01000580.1, on the reverse strand, counting down.
TCCCTTTCTTCTTTAAACGATTTAGCGTAGCGTAATAGAGGCGCGATTTTTTACATAATAACTAAGACCTATATAGTACATAATTTATCTAATTAGATTATAGACATTAGAGCTAATAACTCCTAAGTTCCATTATCTTTTCCAGATTTTAGTGCTTAGCGGCACTAACCTTAGTAAGGGCGGTGTCCCTATATATTCTCTAATTACTATTTAAAGAAAAAAGCTTAAGAATTAGCTATAACATTACGCAAACTTCTTTAAAGCTATCTCCCCTTAGGAGGACCTTTTTAGAAAAGTTTTATATGCTTATTCTAAACTCTAGAAGCCTACCTATGCTAAAAGATAGACTAGTAGTGTTATTATTCCTACAGAGCTTGCCTATTCTAAGGGGTATTTTATAATAGTAGTTATAAAATACCCTAAACAAAAGCTATCTTTTCTTATATAGATATATAGGATAGCAAATAAGGCATTTTGCTCTTCTTATGCTAATATATATCTTAAGACAGTCACTACTTTTAGAGAGTATATAAGTGCCCCTTATTATAGGTATGTTTCTTTTAAAAACATTTATAATAGTGCCTATAGTAACTATATTTAGAAGTCTAAAAGCTATAAGTAGGCGCAAGCCTAGGGATATTATATAGAAGCTAGCAATGCTTATCCCCTTATACCCTTCTTAGAAAAAGAGGCTAAGAGGGCTAACGTAAGGGACCTTCTAAATATTAGGTTACTTAGTTTTAGCACTCTAAATAGGAATACAGTATCTATTATTTTTATTAATCTCCCCCCTCCTTATTCTATATTGTAGTAGAATTAGAGAGTCTTATTATAAAAAGATACTTATAATAAACAGAAGAGAATAGTAGAGCTAAACCTAAGTAAATGGATTATTTAATTAGAGAGGAAATAAAATAAAAGAGAAAAAAAAGAAAAAAGAGAGATAAAAGGAAAAGAGAAAAAAAATAGATAAGAAAGGGTTAAACCTTTAGTATATATAGCTAGTAAATAAGTCCTTAAATAATTAGTTAAATAATTAATAAGGTATAATATATAGGCAGAACTAATTAATTAAATAATATAAGTAAAGAATGTTAGGCTCTCCCCTCCCTAGGGGATAAGGTAAATCAGGCCTTATCACTAACTAAAGGCAAAAGAAAAGAAAGCAAGAGTTAATAATTATAATAATAATAATAGGGCATATAAAGAAATAACAGGGTTTAATAAATATAATAGGTTAGGAATTAATTAAAAAGCAGTATGCCTAGTATTTACGCTATTATTCTTCACTAAGGCCCAGAATCTAGACCTTAATTTAGTAATAAGGGTACCGTTGCAGTAGCATGGGCACCTCCTTATCTAAAGATTCTTTATTTTCTAAGATACCCCTTAGAAGAGAAGTGTTATCTTATTAAGCAACTATCTAATTAGATATCTTATAAGTGGCATTTGCTAGTAGGAGTTCTTAAAGATTATTATCTATATTATGTAGGACGGGTTTAGGTCTAGCTTATTGTTATAATGGCTAGTGTAGCTAACTATCTATAGAGGAAGCCCACTAGCCCTTATTATTAGGCATAAATTTCTTAATATAATTGCCGCTAATTGTCTTATTAAGCATAATGCTATCTAGGGTCCGGAGTCTATAGGCTTTTATAACTAATGCTTAACTATAAATTTAGAAAGGCCTATTCTATCTCATTATTAACTTCTAAGTAGAAGATATATCTATAAACTAGCGTATATTATAAATAAGAATAAGATCCCCTACAACCAATTAATTAGAAGGTCTTTAGACTAAAGTAGCTTAGTTTTTATCCATTCTTACTGCAAGTCCCTTCTAAAACTAAAGGACTTTATCCTATACTATAGCAATATCTTCTTCTTTTTGCTAGAGAATATAGATCCTAGCCTTAAAAAGATCTTATACTATAGTTACCTTATTCTAGTTAATAAGTTACTATATTAGAAATTCTACTTTAAGGGGCAGTAGGGGCTCCTATCTATAGATAAGGTAGAAGGCTAACTAGCTATAAGAGGATCTAATTGTAATGCAATTAGCAAGAAAAGCTTGTTTAAAATGCCTTAGCTACTTTCTATTAAAGCTACCTATTTTTATAAGTATAGATACTAGGGACTAATACCTAGCTTCTATAAGGCTATTTGCTTTAGGGTTATATTTAGACGTTTATATACCCTTTATTTCTAGTTAAGCTAAGGCTTTACTTAGTTTCTCTCTTATTTCTAGCCCTCTATTATAAATAATAAATAGAATTAGACTAAACCTACTAATTAAATTATTAAAGAACTTTTAGATAGCTTTAATAGTAGCAGCGCATACTAGCATAGCTTTAACCTAGCCTATAAGATTATACCTAGCTTCTAGGAGATACTTATACCTATAATTAAATAGTAGGTGTTAAGTATTAATATAAATCTTGCTTATAGGGTTGCCTAGAGTAATAGGTATTGCAATCTTATACAGGCACTAGGGCGTATATTTTTAATAGACCTTATAATAGTAAAGCATTTCTTATACTATATTCTATATCTTTCTCTAATAGTACCTTTAATAGGCTGCCTAATAGACTACTTTTATACCTTTATAAGCTATTAAGAGATAAATAGCCTTAATAATTAATTACTGCTTATTTAGGTTATTTATAATAAGTATAGGGCCTTTTATAGTACTAGTAGGCCTTTTAAAGAGCTTCCCTCCTTTAAGAAAGAACCCTAGGGCTTTTTTCCTTAGGTAATAAAAGTGCTTTACTAATTAATTAGATAGTTTCTCTAGTGTTTAGAGGTAGAGAATAATTTGCCTTAACTTAGGGTTATAAAGTGTAGTTTCTACCTCCCTAAGTTAATTAGTATTAAGCTAAAGGTTAATAAATTTCTTAATATTCTCTTCTATAACCTTATCTAGATTATTAAAAGGGCTTAGACCCTTTTATAATAGCCTATCTATAGCTTAATTTTGTTTTTTAGGAATATATTAGACTATAAAGTTAAAGAGAAGAATATAGCTAAGCTAGTAGGTAATAATAGCACTAGGGATATTATTAATAGCGCCTTAAAGCTAATACTTTAGTACTATTAAATTAGTCTCTAAAATAAAGGGAACCCTAAATAGATAGATATAGAGTCTACAAAGAGCGTAAAGTAGAGTATAATATTCCTATTTAGTTATATTATATTTAACCTTAGCATTATTCTATATGCCACTTTTAAACTATATAGGGTGTTGCTTGCCTTTATACTCTTAAGAGAGAGCAGCACCCTAACCTATATTACTAGCATTAACTATAAGTATAATATCTCTATAGCCCTTAGTTAGATTAATTAATTATAAGGTTAGTGCGCTAGTTACTGTATTAATTACCTTTCTTATAGCTTCCTTATGTTCTAGGCCCTATATTTATTTTATTTTCTTTTGCAGCAGCGTTACTAAAGGCAGTGTAATTATAGCAAAATAGGGTATTTAGAGATAGTAGAAGGTAGTAAGGCTAAGGAAGGAATATATATCCCTTAGATTATTATAAGCAACCTATTCCTTAAGCTTAAGAATCTTTTCTTTAGTAGGCCTATAGCTATATATTCTATAGATATACCCTACTACAATAGTAATGGGTTAATAGAATTTGCTTTTAACTGTAGAAGCAGTGCAACTAGTGAGTTTAAGGTTTAAAAGGATATTATTTAAATTAATTAGATGTTCTATAATATATTTTCGGACTCTAGGTAAGATCTTAGCATTATTATATATAGTAATAGGTCCCTTTATAGTAATATTATTAAAGAAGGGCGCATAGATATAGGGTATTAAGTTAAAAAGAATACGCCCTATAATCCTAATAAATTGTATAACTAAGTTTATAGCTCCTTAAGGCAGGCAGCAAAGCCTTAAAAGTCCTATAGGAGTTATAATTATAGTGAGATCCTAGCTTATAGTAGCTAACTCTACTTAATTATACCTAGAAAGAAAGTTAATAAGCAAAAGCATCTTATATATTAAGAATTCCTCACTAAATAATTTAGCACCTTATGGAATGCCTATATTCTAAATAGTAATATTATTATACTTTATAGCGGATAGAATTAACCTAATCCCCCTATCTTTCTTTATAACTAGAAAGTAAGGGTTCTAATAGGAACTATAAGATTCTTCTAACAGACTATAATCTAACTTTTTCTTTAATAACTTAATTAATTTTCCTTAAAGGGCATAAGGAATTGGAATTAACCTTACCTGCTAAGCTAAGTGCTTAATAACCTTAATAACTTAAGGGGGCGTAATAAGAGGGTTAACCTTTCTAATATTAAACAAATCCTAGCCTAGAGCGGCCTCCCTATTGCTAAGGATCTCCTTAAAAACATTAAGTTCTTAAGGGGTAAGATATTCTTTAGTCTTATTAACTATTTAATTAAGTCTTTCTTAAGTTAACTAAAATCCCTTTAGATATTTAGAGAATTGTTCTATAATAAATTCCTTATACTTCCTATTAGTATTAAGGCGCGCCTTAACCTTATCCTACTTCTTTATCTTCCACTTTAGGTCTCTATTAGGGATAGACCTATTAGAGGGAATATTATTAAGGGGATGCACCTTTTAACTAATGCGTTTATATATAGTGTTTACCATTAGATTAAATAATTGTATACAGTAAGATAGCCAGATTTCCTTAGCAGCGTTATTTAGTTAATTAGTTTAACTAGCAAGGGCTTATCTAAAGACAAGCGCTATAATCTTATCCCCTTTCTTTTTAGTAATTAGTATTAAAATCTTATCTTTTTCTAGTTTAAAGTTTATTTCTTCTTATACTATCTAATTAGATAGTTTTAACTTTTTATCTAACTTTTCCTTGCTTATTATAAGCGAATTAACCGTTACCCCTAAGGGTAGCGCTTTATTAACTATATCCTATACAACTAATCCAGCAGCATAGAATATAACTATAATGTTTCTAAAGTAACATTTTATTCTTAGCTCCCTATAGCCTTAGCTATAATTAAATAATACCTATGCTTATTAAATAAATAGCATTCCTAGGATTAAGGGAACTAAAACTATATTAGGTGCTATATAAAAGCGTACTAGCGTTTAAATGTTACTAAGGAAGAGTTTTATATAAACTTCTCCTTTAAGTTTAATAGCATTATTTAAGTAGGAAGTGCTATTAGCATTAATATTCGTTAGATATATCTTTAAACTAGCTTTATAAGTAAATTCTTCTATAATTAAGTTCCCTTGCAACCTATAATTAATTAGGGCTAGCATAAGCAGTCCTTCTAGCTCCCTAAGGCGGACCTATAGGTAGGGGAGGTCTTATAAATAGCCTACTATTATATATAAGTAGACTACTCTATAAGTCTCTTCCTTATTATTTAGCGCCTAACTAATCTAAGCTAAGTTAGTTTTAATGTAATTAAATAAATTATAGCCTAGGTAAAGCGGGTTAGTATAGAAAGTTTTTATTCCTAGCCTTTCTTATAGTTACTTCTATAAGGCACTGCTAATCTTAACTATAGCATCCCTAACTAGTTATATACTAAGCCCCTTAATATCTTTTCCCTTATTCTTTTTAATAAGCTTAGTTATAGTTTAAATAACCTAGCTTATTATTCTTTAATTAGATAATCCCTATACTTCCTAGTGCTAATAGTCTTAAGGTTAGATTGCTTTAGCTAACTTTAACGTCCTATTATAGTAAAAGACTTCCTTAATCCCCTTAGCGTAGGTAGAGTATTTACTAGCAGCTAACCTAGCTAATAGTAGAAAGAGCTTAAAGAGATCTTATAGGCTTATGCCTACCTTCTTACTAAAGACCTCTTTATATAGTTAGGTAATAAGGCAGTCTTATAGGGACTCTTTTCTATACTTAATAATACTAAAACTTTCCTTTTAGGTTTAACTTACTAAGGTAGTTTATAAATAACTTTTAACTAAAGGTTTATTTATAATTTCTTCTACTTAGGCCCTCTTTAGTGCATTAATATTAATAGCTATCTCTACCTTATAAGGTTCCCTAACCCTTTCTAAGGTTATAACCCTAGTTATAAGCTATAGTTCTCTTATTAAAACCTTAGTAGGCGTAGGTCTCTATTATTTAGGTCTATAGAGTAAGAGGTTTAATTATTTAGTAACGTTATTTATAACCTTTTTCTTATTATATAATATTATTTAATAGTTAATAGGGATATCCTTATAGCTTAGAACCTAGTCTATAAGATAATTAATAGTATAGTCCCTAAAGTATTTAACTTAAAAGATAGCTAAGTAATAGATATAACTCCCTATATTAAGGAATAAATTATAAAAAACTAGCGGAACTTAGTACTTTAGTAAATTATCCCTAATAGTAAGGATTTAAGCTTAGAAGTTATATTATAAGAACCTAATCTTCTAATTATATTTTAAGAAGTTACATTAGTTAGGGTAATAGCCTTCCTTATTATAGTAAAAGTAGCGATTAAAGTGCTATCTATTAGCGCTAAAGACGTTAGAGTAAATATTAATATACTTCTTTTATTCCCTAGCCTATACTGCATTATAAAATATAAAGTATAGGAATTTTAATGTCTTATTTATATATTATAGGGGATTAAATAATTACACTTAACCTTAAAGCATAGTGATTTACAGTTCCTTAAGTTTCTTAGTTAAGGTATTAATTTAGTCCTTATAGCTACCGCTTTCCTTATCTTAGAATAAGGGTAGGAATAAGTTAATAGCTAAAACGTTAGTCCCTTAAGGATTCTTAGCAATAAAAGGAGCTAACTAAAGGATTTTCTTATAATTAAATGCTTAGTTATTAGTATAGGCACTAATAGTCTTAGTAAGGTTATAATTCTTAAGTTATAAATATATCTTTATATAGTTATTTAGCTTAATCTATAAGGCCTTATATTTCTTATAAATAAACTGCTCTTTGCTAAACCCTTACTTATCTATAAAGCTAATAATAATTTAGCTAGGGATAGCTTTATAGATATATACGGATTATATAGAGAGAGTCTTCTAATTATTAGGGAAAGCTTTTAATATTAATGCCTAGTAGCGCTATAACTATAGGTAGGTATTAGAGAATATTTAAGGGCGCTATATATTAAGTTTCTTAAGCTAATTTATTACACTTTTAGTCCTTTCCTAAGGGGTAGCCTAGTACTAAAGAAGCAGGGCTTCTTTAGCATCCTACTAGGAATGCATAATTATAAGGGTTTTAATATCCTTATAAAGTTTAGGAGCAACTTCTTTCTTAAGCATTTAGCACTATTTATTATTAAAAAGGCTAAGAGTATATATCTTTACCTTAAAGTCCTTTAGGAAATCCGCAATATCTTCTCTAGTAAACTAATTAATATAGTAGTTGCTTTAAAGGGATATAAAAGTGCTTTGCCTACTAAAGGTTTCCCTAAGGAGCTTAGCAAAGGTCTTTAGGTTAATGCCCCTAATAGAACTAGTGAAATTAGATATATTAATAGAAAGGGGGTTTTCTTTAAAAATAAGGTTAGGTATTAGTTATTCTATACTAACTTAGTTAAAGGAAGAAGAAGAGGCTGTTAAAATTGGTTTAAGTTATTCCTTAGAACTAATATTATTAGATATAGATATAGAAGATAAGTAGATTAATTAATTAGGAGGTTTTCTTTCTTTATAGATAATCTACTTACTATAAAATAAATTATATTATTGTTTAATAAGATTAATTAGGCTGTCTTTCCCTGCAATGCTATATGCTAAGACTAGAATTCTAATAAAGGAATTCTAGGTTATAAGAAGGAAAATACCTATAACTAATATAATAATACAGAATCTAATTAGATTAAATGTAATTAGATAATCCGCAGCCTTCTCTACTTTAGGGAGAGGGGTAATAGCATCCTAAGTGGGTTCCAATAGATTCTCCCTTTTTCTTAATGTGTTAGTATTATATTTTTATATGCTAAGGGTTATTAACTTAGATTCTATTGGGTGTAATCTAAAGGGAGTTTCTTTCCTATGCTAATTAAGTTTTATAATGTTTTAACGCTTCTAATTAAATAATTTAGATATACTATAGCGGTTTTTCTATAGTTAATTATCTTAGTTTCGTAAGTCTAGTTAGTTATAATAAGGTCTAGCTCTGAATTAAGGTCTCTAATTGTACTTTATTATTCCTAATAATACAATAGATTTATAGAGACTAGAAAATGTATTCTGCCTGGGCAAAACTACTATTTATAATGGGGGGAAAAGAAATACAATACTAAAAGGAGCGGTATGCCCATAAACGCAACGAAGCTCCCTATTGTATTCCGGATTGTGATAGTGGCAAGCGAGCACTTAAAAGAGGGAAACCTGCACAAGGAAAGTTGTAAATAGTTAGAATTCTTTCTAATTAGATAGTTTAGAATATTAGAAAGTCAAAAATAGTAAGGGATTTATAATAAAATATAGAATATCTTTAACATAGCAGCAACCACGGCTAGGTTATTAGAACATTATAGCAATAGGTGCTTTCGCACCTATGCATTAAAATCGAAAAACAGGAAACGGATGATATTTTTTTAACTATCTAAGGGCTTAGGACCTTTTTATACTATCTAATCAGATGGTCTAATTACATTGCGCCAAGGTCCAATGCCCTTGGTCGTCACGATGACCTCTTTCCACCTGTCTGTGGCCCATGTCTCTTTAGCCCCGACACAATATTTATTACACTATAAGGTAGCTACCACTCTACTACTGCTTTAATATACTTAGGCTTTATCTTAATACTATTAAGTATAATAATAAAGCTAAGAAAGCTAATATATATAGTAGAGAATTTACATTTATTAAGGTTAGCATAAAGCTTAGCCTCTTAGAGTTTCTATAAAACTTATTTAATATACCCTTTATACACTACTAGGTTACTACTATAAATTAGAATATTATTTAGGTAAATAATATAAATAGTGTTAATAAGCTCTTCTAGCATATTATTAATATACTCTTAGAAGGTAGCTAGCATATTTATAAAGCTAAAAGGCATTATAAGATATTTAAAGTGCCTATATTAATAGTAAAATACTATCTTCTACTCATTACCCTTACAAATATATAGCTAATAGTATATATCTTTTAAGTTAACCTTTATAACTACCTTTACTCCCTTTAATTAGTTAAGGATTTCTAATATTAATAATAGTAGGGCTTTATCCTTTCTTATAACCTTATTAAGGCTATAATAGTTAATATACAGTTTAAGCTAACCTCCTTTTTTTAGTATAAATAGGATTAGGGCACTTAAAGGACTTATTAATTATTAAATCCATCCTTTTTACTATATATTAGCTAGATATTTATAGAGAACTTATAGCTCCTTCTTAATAAAATTATAAATTAGCCCCTAAGGAGGTATTTTACTATTAATTAGCTTAATTGCATAAGTATAACCTCCTAAGGCTAGGAGCTAGCCTATAAGTTCTTTTAAAAACATATTTATAAACTTAATATATGCCTTTAGTAGCTCTTTTATAGCTAGGTTACTACTTAGTTACTTATTATTTTTACCCTACTTATTAGGCTAAGGTTTTCCTATATTACTCTCCTTTACTTATAGGCTAGTTCTATTTTTATTATTCCTTAGCATCTCTTTAACCTATACTAAGGCTAGCACTAATAATATAATTATATTCTTTCTTTTATAGTAAATTTGCTTCAAGTGCCCTATAAATATAAGGCATTTTTATATTATTAAATATTACTAAGTCTTATTATTCTAAAATAGAATTTATAGCTTATAGTTCTTTACCTAGTTAGCACCTAAGAGTAGGTTTTTCTATATATTAGTAATATAGTAGTAAACCTAATATATTTTACTATAACCTATACTATTAGTAATGCTAACTAACTTATTTAATATATCTTTATACTTAAGTAAATTGCCTAAGGCACTAGCTAATAGTATAGTATTTACTTTTATATTTACCTAGTCTTCTTTATTTAATATTTTAGAGTAAATAATTAATCTTTTAGCTCTTAAATTAAATAATACCTTAATAGCTACCTAGTAGTAATCCTACTATATAAATACCTTTATTCTTATTCTATTATTTATCTCTTTATATTTAACTGCTTTATTAATACCTAGGGTATTTATTTTATAAGGGGTAATAGTTATAAAGGGAGTATAGCTTTAAGGCCTATTAGTATTAACTAAAATTAAGTTTATATCTAAGGTTCTTAATATTAGGTTCTTATAGTATAGGTAATGCTAGCTTATAGTATATTTATTGCTTTTATATATAGTATAGTCTAGTTTTAAGCACCTAGGGGATATATATCCCTCTTTTTAGTACTTATAGCATTAAATATTATTAAAGTCCCTATTATTAGGGGGTCTATAGTTATATTACTTCTAGTTTGCTACTAAAGAGTGTAATCTCTATTGCTTATACTCTATAGAACTTAAGCATTCTTAATTACTTAAGGATTCTTTATTAGCAACTTCTACCTTTTAGCCTTAGCCTTAAAGATAGTTCTAACTTTAAAGAAACTCCTAGCTTAGTATTTACTTTTTAGTAGTAAGGTTAAGGCTATTAAGAAATATATAAATTTAAAGTTATTCTAAAATAGCCTTAAGGAGCTTAGCCTTAACTTTACTTTATTTCTAAAAGAAGGTTTAAAATAATATTTTATTATTCTATTAAAGGTTTATTAGTACCTTAGTAGCTTTTAAGTAGCAAGTATTTTTATTAATAGTTCTAGTTTTTAGCTATTTTATAAATTCTACCTAAGTATACTCTCTAAAGTCTATAAAGCTATTAGTAGTAGTATATTATATTTACTAGTGCTTTATATTATTAATAAGGCAGCTACTAGTATATACTACCTTAGTAGTGTCTTTAAGGAATATATAGGGGTCTATAATAAATGCTATATATAAGTCTAATAAGAAATTCTAGAGGCTCTTATAGGTATTGCCTTTATATATAGAAGCTTTAAGTTAGGCTTTTATAAGTCTTATATATATAAAGGGCATTATAACTATAGGGTAAGCCTATAGCTTAGGGGTTATAGTATAACTAATATTAAGGGTGCTAATAATATTAAGCTTACTGCTTTTATAATTTCTAGTAAGGTTAACTTCCTTAAGGGATTTCTAAAGTGCCTTAAGGTTCTTATACTTATTAGCTACTTATATAGCTTATAGTAACTAAGCTACTTCCTTAATCTTTTTATTAAGGGCTATTTCTTTATTAGTGTTTTAATTATTTATATAAGTAAGGTTATAGTCTTTAGTTATAAAATACCCCTTCTCTTTAATTATATTTAATAAATAGTTAGCCTCCTATAAGACTATAGTAAGGTTATAGCTAGTTAAATAGGTAACTCTTTTAGTAAATATTCTAATTTAGTTAATAGTTTACTATCCCTAGAGGAAAAAGAGATTTAGTTATTAAGGCTAAATATAGAATACTGCTTAGTGGAGTAAAGACTAAGATATAGAAAATGCATTATAATATAGCTACTAGGTAGGGGGTAGTGCTTAAAGGTATAAATCTCTGCCCTATTATATAAATATACGCGCTCCTCCTTTTATATGCCTCCTTAGCGCGCCGCTAGGTTATAGCAAGGGCACCACGTGCCTCGCGACTCCTATGCCCCCCTTAGGTCTTATAAGGCTAGCCATACGCAAAGCCTTAGGGAGGAACGGTCATGACACTTTGCGTTTAGGTGTGTAGAATTAACTCTTATTATTATAGCATAAAATACTATAGCTGCAAACATTATAATAATTTTTTATAGTGTTTAACTAAAAAAGAGGGCCCTTACTATAACTCCCTAACTATTAGCTAGAACTATTATTCTAAATAAGTTAGAACTGCCTAGGCACTAGTTTAATAAATAGGGAATTATAAATTATTAAGTATAGTAAATTAGGGTAAAGCAATGCCTGCTAACTAGGCTAAGGTATAACTAGGTAGAACTCTATAGGTTTTTTTCCCTTTATTATTAAGGCATAGAAGATACTTATTAAAAACCTACTAATCTTTAACTTTATAATCTCTATATAAATATAGGCTATATAGTAATTTAGCTAAATAGCATGCTACTTATACTAATAAACTATTTAACTAAATTAGTAATCCTTTAGTATTAAATACTAGGTTATAAGGTTATTAATAAAAGGCCCTTATAATATATT
>SRPU01000579.1:0-16469 GCA_018360185.1 Claviceps lovelessii | reverse complement strand
AAAAGAAAAAAAAAAGAAAAAAAAATTGTTGTTGAGAGACCAGAGGTTAGCATTCTAATTGTCCAGCTGCTTTTCATCCGTCAAAATGTAAGCAGGCCCTCGTTCTTAATGCTCTCGTCTTTCTTCCACCATACACACCCAAAAAAAAAAAAAAAAATTAAAAAAAAATTCGCACATACCCGTATCGGCAACAGCCCCAATGGATGCCAAAAAATCGCCAAACCTAACGTGATGATTGTGAATCTTTGCCCTCGCCTCATCTCTCTGTTCGGCGGACAGATTCACCAGCGCCCCATCCTTGGTGGCCAACAGGATTCCCGTCTCCTCAAAGGTCTCTCGGATGGCGCCCAGGCGATACGTCGGACCATCTCGATGTCTTTCCGGGCTCCCTGGTGCAGGAATCCGGCCGTCATGGAACGCGTCGAGATTGCCTCCGGGGAAGACGTAGGCCGAGGCAAACGAGGTGGACGTCTTGACTCGGTGCAGTAGCAGAACCTCGTTGGTGGCGGAGAGCAGGAGGACGGATGAGCTGGGACGCGCGTCTTGCACTTCTCGTTTGGAGCTGGTCTCTCGTTGGGATGACGCCATTGCTGCTCGAGGGGGTTTTGGTCTTGCTCTTGGTCCCGCGTAGGGTGAACTGCTGTGGTCGTTGAGAGTCAGACGGCGGGCGAGCACGACTGGGACGATTCTCCGGCTGATGGCCGCGGGACCCAAGGCACCTCTGTGACAGGCAGATTGCCTGCGAATGAGATGGAGTAGCCAGGTCATGGAGTCCTCGACGACGGGGCTCCAGGCTCTAGTACGTTCGTTCAACCTTCAGAGACGTAGCAACGCGACTAGAATGCCCACGGCCATGGTAGCGGGACCGGCTGAAACAAGCCGAGGTCCGCGCAGAGAAACCCCCGGCGAGCGAGGTTCCCGCCAGCGGAGATAGCCCGGGTATACCAAAGACGATCCACCATTCAACGGACCGAGACACACGGCAACATGGACGACTTGTCGGGTGACAGGGGTGACATGGCATGCGTCGTGCCAAGACTCAGCATCAAGGAGAACAGCAGCTATGCGCTTATGACCGTCTAAATCTATATCCTAAACACGTCGTCTCGTCGTTACGGCAGAGTCCGTGCCCCCATCTGTATCGTACAAAGCCATCAGTATCGCTTTCTCTCTTTGCCCCTCAGGTTGACCTTCCACAAACAACAAATGCTCCTTGATTCACACCATTTCTTCAGCTCGGCCGGATCGATCTCCTCGTCGCAGCCAACCCGAGTAAGTTGCCCGCTGTTCAGCCAAGCCGTGAGATCCTCCAACACAATCGGATCATACAAAAGTATCTTCTCGTGCCATGAAGGCTCACTGGGAACGGTGGTTCGCGGCGCCGTTGTGATGGCCCGTGCAATGTACTCAAACAGGTTGCTCTTTGAATATGTGGACGTCATGGCCAGAGAAAGCTTGGTGTCCTCGTCAAGTGACATTGTCAAGTCAATGCTTTGTTGACGCGAGGAGGCCGTTGAACAAGATGGGGACGGAGATGCATTGAGTACATCAGTCAGGTCAGAATCAGAGTCGGCAATCTCAACCACCTTTGCGTGCACCTTTGCTTTTTTGGGCGTTGCTTTTTTGGGCGCTGCCTTTTTGGGCGTTGCCTTTTTGGGCGTTGCCTTTTTGGGCGTTGCCTTTTTGGGCGTCGCTTTCCGCTTACTCGTAGTCTTCTTTTTGGTCACTTTTGCTACGCTTGGACTTGTTTCTGCATCCTTTCTGGGTCGTCCGCGAGGTCGCTTTGGAGTTTCCGGCACTTGCGCCGAGGGTGGGGGATCTTGGGGCTGGGAACCTTGTACTGAGCCAGAATCCTTTCGTGGCCGTCCTCGAGGTCGCTTTGCGGGTGACGAGGCCGTCAGCTTGGACGATGTTGCGGCGGTAGACTGCATTCTGACGTGAGGTCCGCTGTGGTCCATTTTTTGCTGCCAGCACTGTTCTAAAAGCGCAAGCATCGCCGACCGCCGTTTGATGGGCTTGAATCCGTATCCAGATACCTCTCTGGAAAGTTGTGCATCGGTATAGTCTTCAAAGGCTGGTCGCGTGACATGAGTAGCGACTGGTGCCGATACTGACATGTCCGAGATACTCATGTTGAGCTGAGGCGGAGACACAACCGTCTCCAAGTCTTGATTGCTCACAAGAGGAGCCGATGGATCAGGCTCAACCTGGCATCCGGGCAAAGGAGGAGAGGTTGGGAAGCGATCTATATCTAGCATCTCGGGCGCGGGGAGGAGTGCGCTTGAACTGGCTGGCAGTATATCCGAAAGATTAAGAAACCCATCGTCGTCCCTTGCAACAACATCCGTGGTTTGTTTGGCGGCTCTGGGAAGCCGCGGGCTCAGATCGATATCGGCTTTACAATATCCAAATGGGTCTTCTCTAGCCGTTGATGGTGCGCACGCCTTACTCTCTGTCAGGTTGATGACTGCCACATCAAACAAGTCTCCGTCCGCATCTCTGGCCGCAGCATCCCATAGTTTTGGCCGGCATTCTAGTGGCTCAATGGAGTCACTATTCAGCGGAGTGGTATACTGAACTTCGTCTAGTTGATTCGACGACTTCATGGCTCTTTGCAGGTCCCTAAGGAATGTTGGCGACTGCTCTCTTGCCAGCTGACTCGAGGTGCCAAAGACGAAATCCTGCTGAGCAACTTGCTTTAAAGCAGTTTCGGGAGAGAACAGTATGGGTTTCGGAGGTATAATCTTCTTCCTGCTCTTCGATTTTGTTGGTCGTTTTCGCGGCTTCTCTTTTGCTTTATTTTGCGCTGCTTCTTGCTGCGCAGCCGGTAATGGAGCGTGATTCGTTTCCCCGGCACCAGCATCCTCACAATCAACCTGGTTTGCTTGTTTATATGCAGCCGTGGCGAGAGCCGTTATCGTTCTCGGCTTTTTTCGAGGCGCCTTCTTCTTCTTCGCAACTGTACTTGCTATAGGAATTAGAGGTGCTAGGGTAGTCTGGACAGGCTGAGCACCAGCCAACCTTCTTCTTTTGGATGCGGAGCCATCACTCTGATGTGATGCGCTTTCATCAATGGCACTATCGCTACACTTGTAAGCAGTGAGAAGCGCCTCAAAGGATGTCGTCTTCCTGTCGTCGTCCAACTCGATGGGATCCGTGGCTGCAGCTGAAGATTGGGGGGGATCGTTACATGCTGCGGTCTGTTTCGGAGGTGTCCAGTCTTTTCTGCGTACCATGGCAGGCTCTAGTTGGAGCGGGTCTTTCGAGTTCCAAGGTCTGGCTCTGGACTGTCCCGACAGCAACGAATCTTGTATTGGAGAACACGTGTGATTTGTGTCATCAGCCAGAGTTGTATCCGCGGCAGAAGATACCGAGTTCACACAGACAGAATCTGCCTTGTCTGATTTTCTTGCCGCATCCTTTTCCGGAGTCTGAGATTTGAACTTTTTCCATGCTTGTTGGGTCGTTTTCATCGCCTCCTCTGTTCGTGTCTCTTGTTGACCAAGTTGGCACATAGCCTCTGGTTTTTCGTTTGACCGACGTCGTCTACGGGGCGGGGTCTTGCTAGTCGAAGCAGGTTGAATGGAACCCATTTCTGGATCATTGTCCCCGGCCACGATGAATGGGTTCGAATCATGTGAGGAATTGATTTGATTGACCGCGGCTGCTTGTGCCGATCTCCAACGGTCGCGCACGCTCGAAAACGCGAAAGTCGAAGTGTCGGGTATTGCCGCCGTCTTGCCACCGCTTTCTATCGCTGATCGACTCGCTTTCTGAGGCAGCAAGTCTCGTATGGATGGCAAGTCTGGAGAAGACGAAGGAACGACGCACTGTGTCGACCTACGCAATGGCGATGATAGGAATGCGTCGGAAGACGCCATCGTTCCATAGAGTCGGGTTCGAGTGCGCAGAGCGCATCGCATCACCCTAGAGAGCAGCAAAATTGGTTTGGAAGGGAGTTTGTCACGACGAGAGCGAGGCCCTTGCGCACGCGTTATCGCAGCCGGCTCCTCGAGGCTTGTTGTTGGAGTCCTTGGAGACAAACTGCAGAGGACGGCATGAGCACACGAGGATTCCTCCCGTTGCCACCACACGCCGCGCTCAGCCACAAGTACCTAGTTTAGCGTCGCGATCTGAGTGGGGCTGCGACGCACGAAACTAGCACGCTCTCAGATGATGAATCACGTGACGCACAGAAAGCCCTTCCCCGTCCCACGAAAATTGCCTTGGGCTATGTCAAATTCGTAAGGTATCTCGCAAGCGAATTTTTGGCGACCACATCGACGCAGGACAACCTATCTCAATCCAACTCCAAAGACACCGCCGTCACCAAACAACTGACAAAATGGAGAACGACCGTGGCGAACTCGTGGACCTGTATGATTTTTTCCTACGACCTCAGAAAAAAATTATTGAGCTATTTTCGAAAGAGATCAAGCTTTCTCGAATGAATGACTAACAAAGATAATGTCCTTTGCAGCTACGTCCCCCGCAAGTGCTCTGCCACCAACCGCATCATCAAGGCCAAGGACCACGGTTCCGTCCAGATCTCCATCGCCAAGGTTGACGAGAGCGGCCGCTTCATCTCCGGAGAGAACCACGTCTACGCTCTGTGCGGATTCGTCCGTGCTATGGGCGAGTCTGACGACGCCATGAACCGCCTCGCCCAGCGTGACGGTCTGCTGAAGAACGTCTGGAGCGCCCAGCGATAAATGTTGCGCGTTTTTGCGACGAAGGGGGAACGAGAGAGGAAAGGAGCAAAAAAAAAAATAGAAAGGAAGCGCTGCACGAATTCGAAAGTCCGGGTCGAACAGTGAAGGAAGCATTGCACCCAGAGCCACGAGACAGAATTATGGCAACTTGACGTCTCTAATTGACACCCCTTTTTTTGACTTTCGGACTGGGTCGGACGTGAAAAGTCTACCGCGTGGATCTTGGGGAATTGGCTGCACATAGCACGTCCAATACACGATGGCGTTAGGGTACGATTTTGCGACAAGCAGCACATCATCCAAAAAAAGAATTATATACCATCGCCATGATCCCCGGGTATCCCATTGGATATACTGCCTCTTCTTCTTCTTTTTTTTTTTGTGTGTGTGTGTGTGTATTGGGGTGTTTATTCTTTCGTGTTGATATTGAAACGGCTACCAAAGGCTCCTCGGCCTGGTGCTCTGTCACCAAAGTCTCATTGACCGAGGATTCTGAGGCTACCTCGGTAGTCCTTTGCGCCGCAGATTGACCCTCTGGCCTTCAAAAAGCCGTGGTGATATGAGTCCAGCACCATGGTACAGATACGGGTCAGATATTTCGCCACACCATGTGACAGATTGTAATTTTGTTCCACTCGTCCACCCTCGGCGAGGATTGCCCTGGTATGGTCGATCCCCATTATCCCCATCCATGCACTTGAAACAACCGTTTTTATCTTGGATTTGCCTCTACTCTACATGCCATTGGCAAGTCCCTCTTTGTAAGCACTCAGCGTGCGCTCTCTACATTCCTTATGAACGACGATTGGCTCTGGGTACCCATTTTTCTTTGCTTTACCGCCTGCACCACGACCATAGGGGTCGTGAATCTGCTTATTGCTGAGGTCCTTTAGTTCTGGTACCCATTTGCGAATAAACTCGCCCTCGGGATCAAACTTTTCGCTTTGCAATAGTGGGTTGAATATCCGGAAGTAGGGTTGCGGATCTACACCGACACTGGCACTGAAACCCCAGCCGCCGTTGTTGCTGGCAAAGTCGCCGTCGATCAGATTTTCCATAAAGTATCGTTCACCTTTGCGCCAATCAATGAGAAGATCCTTGGCCAAGAAACAGGCGGCAATCATGCGACAACGATTATGCATGTAACCAAGGTGTTGCACTTGCCGCATAGCCGCGTCGACGATGGGAAAGCCGGTGCGGCCATCACACCATGCCTTGAAATGATCTTCATCGTACGACCAGCTGATGTTGGAATATTCGGGCTTGAAGGGCTTGTTCATACTGGAAAAGGATATAAGTCACTGGTAACAGACTAAAAAGCAAAACAAAAGTCGCCATGAGGAAGACGGAAAGTGAATTCGAACTTACCAAATATAGGGCCAATGAACGAGCACGTGCTTGTAAAAATCCCGCCAAGCCACTTCGCTGATCCATACCCGAATTCCTTCATTACCACCATCTAGCTTTTTTGTCTTGTTTCTATCTCTTGCCGTACGTACGCATGTACGGCTACTCAGAGTCCCGCTGGATAGATGAACCGAGAGACATGATGTGCCGTCATGCGAGGGAATATTTCTTCGATCACTATAGTGCCCGATACTTTCATCGCAGAATTTATGAAGTCTCTCCTTGGCCGCGTGCTCTCCAGCGGGCCAGAGGGAGTGGTATCTTTTCTTCTCCTCTTTCCCCAGCTGCTTATTGGGCGGGGCGTCGGGGATGCTGCATTCAAACAGGTGTTTGAAATGCTTTCTCGCTGAAGCTGGATTCTTGTGTGGCGGCTCAAACAGCTCAAGCAGGTCCAGGTTGGCGTGAATATGAGCAATCCATGTCCGAAGCCATGGCGTGTACACGGCATATTGATTGCCAGATCCACTTTTTAGCTCTCCAGGAGGGACGACGCAAGTATCATGAACAACTTCAAATGCTTTTCCATTCTCAGATAAGTCGCGAACCATGGCTGCTTCTCGGCGAAGCTCGTCCACCTCATACTCCATGTTGGCGAATAGATGGTGGCTTCCCCACTCCTCGAGAAGCTCCAAAATCCGGTCTGGGATGTCCTTCCTCTTATCCACAGTTTCAACGTGAAGCGGAATATCGAGCTCTGCTAGATCTTGCTTGAGGATTTCCAGAGTCCTTAACATAAAATCCACTCGGATTGGGGCTGTCAAGTGAGCTTCCAAATCCTGCGGACTGACAATGTACATGCATATAAGCGGTACTCCCGCTTCCTTTGCCTTTTCGCTGGCCAAAGCAAGGGCTCTGTTATCGTTGCAGCGCAAGTCCATTTTGAACCAGTGAACTACGGCATCTTTCACCCGTACTTTTTTGCGATTGTCTGCCGTGTCCTCCAATGCAGAGACGAGGTCCTCGATGGGCCGCGGCAGTTCATTGTTGTTGTACGCGCGAGCCCGACCATTGCTAATTTCTGGCGGGTAGTACTTGCGAAGAACAATGCCGTGCCTTTCGGCTTCTGCGGCCATAGGGTGAGGTTCGTGCAGACCGGTGCCATTGGAAGTTTTGGCTCGTTTGGCAGTCGCACCATTTGCGACTGGTGGGCTTTTCGACTTGCGTTTGGATCTTTTCGCAGGCATTGAAGCGGCAGGCATGCAGAGACGAGACGACGTGTGGAGAATCAGGCGGTTCGAACGCGACAAGTCGGTTTGAACTGACAAATGTTTGCGACAGAAACCAAGACGAGATGACGATGACGCCAGTACGGATTTGAGGCACAACATTGGACGCCGTTTCCGAGACGACAGGGGCTAATAGAACAGATTAGATACGAAAAAGTCGAGGTGCAAGGCGATTCTTACCGTGAATTCTTGAATCCGTGAATCCGTGAGTGTCCGGGCAGGAATCTTCATTTCGACGCATCGTTGAAGCGGCGCCTAGTCAATGATGGCATGGCGCGAGCTAGTGCGATGCACAGCGCCTGCAAGCTGGTTCAAGATCGGTTTGTTTCCCTTAATTGGCCGATCTTCATCGGCCCAGTAAAACATAGCGGCTGAACGAGCTGTTGGCTTTGGATTGCGGTCTCCATGACTGAGCTATAGGGGGAAAAAAACACAAGGAAGACAAAGCGAAGGAAAAGAAGAAAAAAATGCAGCAACTCTGATTACCTAGCCCGGATGGATATGCTGATTGGCGGCTGACACGGACATCCTGTCCGGCTTATGACTGCGTGGACATGAAAAACGAAAAGAACCCACACAACCGTGTCTCCAAGCGTGGCATAGGTCTTTATACCTTTTCGAGGCAATTCTGGAATTGAAAAAAAAAAAAAAAAAAAAAAAAAAAAAAAAAAAAAAAAAAAAAAAAAAAAAAGGGTCGCGTCTCGATTTCTCATTGTGACCGTAGCCGAAGAGACGACATCAACGATGGAAAAGGGCCAGACACGGAACTCAGCGCCTGACAGCTGTCTTGGGCAGGTGACCGCTGGCTGGGCTCCGCTGCCAGTTGCCAGTTGCCAGTTGCCAGTTGCCACCTGCCACCTGCCCACCAAGTAAACGACTGCCCTCATGCTCCAGCCTCCATTTCCTGCCGGCCCCGATTTGGCTGTCACGTCAGGATGTGTGTGCATGGATGATGCCTGGACGACGACGACGACGACGACGACGACGACGCGCTGACTCCATGTCATTCTTCGCTTCGAGAAAACGAGGTGCGGCTCCATCTCAAGACCTCTGCCGTGAAGCGTTCCACAAACTCACTGGCATCTTATTATATCCCATGTGGCGTTCTTGGACTGCCGTTACTCATTAGGACGTTGCAAGAACATTCTGATCCCAGTCCAACTCCTTGTCACGACTGACGAGAGACAGAAGACATCCTTACACTTCTATTCACCTCGACAGACGAGAGAGGACCACGCACTCTTGACACCAGGAAGAGGTTGGTGACGTATTCTCCAAGACTGACGCTTTTGAACCTCTTTCACGACACTGGCAACTCTTTCCACAAGACTAGTATCCAGTGTCATGTCTCGCGCAATTGGCGACCGCGCACTCCTACGTTTTCAACTCACAAAGCACCAGAGACAACGGAGCACACCCTTACAGAGAAGTCCTCTTGTGTAATTCCGAAAGCTCGCACATCAACCGTCTCACCTCTGGAGTGTTCAGCTTGTAATCGCCGAGACTCGACCTTTTCAGTACATTCGGTACCACATTGCGAATAGAGTCCTGAATGGCAAGGACTCTTTGAAGACTGTCTCTCGTCATCACCGCGACGCTAAGAAAAAGAAAATTCCCCTCGTCAAAAGCATTGAACCAGGGGTTCTTGTTTTGCCTCTGTCCTTCGCCTAACGTCATGTCTACGCGCAAGCCTGAAACTTGGCGGCCTCTGTCCCTGCCAGTTTCATCTGGTCTGCCTGTGCTCCTGGTATCTGCGGACATGGGTTCTTCTTCCTATGTCGTTAGTGTCAGTGACATGGCAAACATTTGGTCAGAGACTCTGGATCGAAAAGCCATATGTATGAGGGCCTGGAGTGAGAATACTAGCATCGATCCGAGTGACACAGCAGAGAACATGACCAAATTATTGTCCTGCTTGAAAATGGCCCTGGACCCTACACAAGACAGTCATGACACCACGAGCTTCTCTTTGTCTCCAGCTATCACGGCCGATGCCGGCGAAGGAGGGCTCACCATCAAGGTAACATGTCGACTTCCGGGACTTGGGCCTCTGCGATGGCCGATACATCTGAAGAAGCAACCATCATCCGCTATCGCGACAGAACTTGTCCTGCCTCTTATTCAAGCTCAATCTGAAAAACTTCAAGAAGTATACTCTTTAATGGAAGTCATCAAGCGCAAGGATGCTGTCATCACAAAGATCACCGATAAGCTTGAAGCAATGGGTGCTGGACTAGAGCATGTTTTCACCGCTTTATCTGGCCGAAAAAAGGTTACACGCGCTACCGCTGAGGACCGGGTCAAGGGCGTTGGTTTATTCAACGAACCTAAGTGGAAGGACGAGCTCGAAATGGATGTTTCAGGACCTAGTAGCGTGGGGGAACTCGTACAAGGCGTGTTCGGAGAAAGCGGACTGAAGTTGCGAACTAGCCTTGACATCGATAGGTCACCAGAACTGGATCGGTGGTGGCATAACTTTCAGCCAACTGCCCAAGTTTCGCAACAGACGCAAGCAAAAGCTCCGTTGCCAAATGACAACCCGCCTTCTCTACCCTTGCAATCAACGAGTTACAACGACGACGACTTTCAAGTTCAATCCACGCCACCTTACCTCAAGTCGACTGAAGAGTCCGCACGCTCTTCAAACAAAATCTACGAAGCCGATGCGACGGTGGAGGAGGATCAAGACTTGAAAGTCCTGGATAGTGGCCCGTCATCCGCTTTGTCCGACCGCAGACGGCAACATGAAACCAAGATGACAAGCTCAAGATTGGGTGCCATTGGAATTGGAAAGCAGCCGGCGCAACCTCGGCACCCGTCACCACCATTGGATAGCCACACTACCAAACTGCCGATAGATGACGACGAGGAGACGGCTTCTGAAGCATCAGAAGATGACGACGTAACAGCCTCACTGCCAGATTCCTCACCAGTGCCGTCGTCGCCTGAGCACACAGCGCCAAAGCTATCTCAGAGGAAAGGAGGTCTTGGCACAATCGGAGGTGGCACACCAAAACCAAAGGCCTCAGCTAGAGAAACAGAATCTGCAACTACAACGGGCAAAATTCATCCGGCAACTTTGGGAATAATTGGGGGCAAGCTACCGAAGGCAGTGCATCAGGAGAATGACGAATGCCGCGGCCGATCCACGCAGCACAAAGAGATGTCATCATTGGAAGAGAGACCAAGAGAGACGTCACAAGAGCGAGCAGATCGCAAGAGAGAGGAACTCAAGCGGGAGCTGGAAAAGCAAGCTGCTGCTGGACCGGCAAAGAAGAAACGCCGGTTTTAACTGCGAAGAAAGAAAAAGTACAACGTGGGACCCGAGGACAAATTTGAATGAGCATGGGTATGCTGTTGTTTTCCGGCATTATACGTGTTGGCAATTTTTACAAATTTCAAAAGTACATCATATGCTCCTGGAAGAGGCCCTTTCTCTTGAGGCAACGTTGTTGGTGCTGCTTGATTTCCAAAAATTACTTATTCTTGAATATCATGCAGCTAGGCAAAGTATACATTTTTTGAAACTCATCATATGCCAAAAAAAAGAACGATTGTCCTAGGAATGGCAGACTTTCAAAATCGTCACAGTCATTGAAAAAGTCATATTTACACGTCAACCACGCCTGGTTGTGGTGGTTGTGCATGGAAAGCTCTAGGAAGCAAGGGATACACCGATACACCCTTCGCATGTACTTCAACATATCCTCTGCAAGCTACGGATCTGGTTTGCGTGGAATTGTTCATATATCAAAACCTGTCATTGAGAGGGTGCACAAGGTATTCGTCTTATGGAACCTCCATATGTCTTCTTTCAGCTGCAGTAGCTACAACGGTACACCTATCTACTTGAAATGTTTTGCCACTCACATAAGAAATATGGGGGAGTCTCTATTAGGCACTCTTTCTCGGGTACCGACAGGCACGGCGTGTTCAGGTGCATTTGACCTTATTATCGACACGGTGGCGCGGTGGCGGTGATGCTGCAGTGTGTCTGCGTACAATGTGAGTTGGGAAGCACGGTAATGGTGAGTTGCAGGGTATAGATGGACATCTCGATTTAGGCTATTTGCTGACATGTATCTTCCTCGTGTCGACAATATAGCAGCCGTTGGGGTCATCCAAAAAAAAAAAAAAAAAAAAAACCCCCCCCCCCCCCCCCCCAAGAAAAAGAAGAAGAAAAAGAATACCCTCTCGCACCTCAATCTTCGGCAAGCGTTTAAAATCCATTATACTTGTAACTCGTAGTAAAGAATTGGCAGTTATGTCGATGAGTAAGCCCCCCACGGAGATATAAAATCCGCATCCCCCTCAATGTGACGGTACCCTATAGCATTTCCCCAGCTTTCGCCCGTCCGTGCCCGTATTTGTGCATTATTAAACGTCCCATGATTTGCAGCTTCTGCAGCCATCGCACAGCGTGAGAAGTGCGTTCCATGGAAGTTCGTCATTCGAATATGAAGGCTGAGAGAGATGACAGAACTCCAAATCTCAATTGTGAGTGATTCTGGGCATGGCACATCCTTCTCAGGTTAATTGAACAACACGCGCATGGCGCCCTGCTTTTCCTAGCTGTTGTTGGCCTATCCCATTTATGCGTGTCATGTCAGGCCATAGGATGACAATCTCATGTGGCACCACAAAATACATGGAAGATAAAAAAAATAAAAAAAAAACAATAAAAAAAATAAACGTAAAAATAAAATAAAACTCGCCGAAGCTGAGATGAGATTGGAAAACGAATTATGCGTGGCCCGCTTCCATGTGCTCCCTCTTGTTTCTGCCCTGAACAGGCCTGTCTTTAGGCCATATTATCCCACTCGCCTCCATGAAATCATCAGAAAACGTTGACTTGCTTTTTGCCCTTTTGTTTCTTCCCACGCGTCCAGAGTATTGTACATAAAAAGGCGCCCTATACCTATGCCTTGAGATCGTTTGACACATTGCAAAAATGGCCCCCCTCGAGGAGACACATATATCCCAATAGATGAAGGGTAAAGTTGTTTGGATGCAACAAGTAATTTTTGGTTTGTTTTGTTTTACAGTGAGGGCTTGGCTTGAGTATCCCCCAGAGCAGCTCCAACCTTATCAGCAGTGTTTTGCTCAGCGCCAGCAGTCAGGAGTTCGCTTCCCGTCTGTCGCATATTGTATTCTTGTTCCATGGCGCTCAATTGCTGGTCTTCGGCAAAGGACAGAGCAAAAGGGACACCGAAGAACAAGGCCGACGTAGTGATCACCCAAGCACCCTTTCCGCTGAAGGACAGGACACTCCACGCCTTGCTGGTGATGGAGTTGACTCGGCTGGAGATCCAGCCTCTTGTTGTTGGTGGGACAATGTCGCGCAGAGCATACAAGCGCTCTGCCAGAGTCTCGTCTGAGGGGTCGTAGTCGGAGTCGTTGGAAATCTCAGAGTCTATTGGATTTGTGGTCAGTGGTCAGCGCTGGCATTGAAATGCGCCAGGAACAATCGAGAACAACTCGTCTCAAGAAACGACATGGACATACCGGTGTCAGTAAAGTCGTCATCATCGACATTAGGACCAACTTGGGAGTCCTGGAAGTGCTCGTCCTCGACCTCGGTAAGAATGACCATTGCGAATTAGATTGTTGAGGCTTATGGAAGTCGAAGAAGAGAAGGATGTGCGTTGCAGAGCAGTTTGAAATATAGCTGAGTAATATTTCCGCACTGTAGAGATGAAAGAGGCAAGTGACGCGACGACGTGAGTGACGTTGAGGCTTCGAGCTGGCAATGCAATGCGTTGACGTTGGAACCAAGGACTGCGTCACGAAATGCTGTCAAA
Source organism: Claviceps lovelessii (assembly GCA_018360185.1). Taxonomy (NCBI): domain Eukaryota; kingdom Fungi; phylum Ascomycota; class Sordariomycetes; order Hypocreales; family Clavicipitaceae; genus Claviceps; species Claviceps lovelessii. The sequence continues at coordinate 3,323 of SRPU01000579.1, read as the reverse complement.
ATTTTTGGCACCTGCCTAGCAGTACGAGTGGACCGGCTGACCCATTCAAGCTGGGGAGCGCAGCAGCAAATGGACCTCCCCATGCTTGGTCTGGCCGTGTGGTTTAGCCGAAGTAAACCAGCAGAGTATCACGTGTCATCCATCTCACGAATAGATTGGGGAGTCTCCCACAAGTCCACGGCGTGCACACGCACACACGTCAATCTCAACCCCACAAGGACATAGTCGACCTGACACAGAAGACTCAAAATTCTCATTTGAAGTTTAGGAGGAAGTCGTGGAAATAACAATAATCCATCACGGTCGCGTTCTCACGATACTACGACAAGTATATGTGCTTGGCGAGGAAAAAATCCGATACTTGAATGGAGGCCAACACGGGTGTTGCTCACACATCACCACATTCTTTATCAAGGACGCTAGCTGGGGATAAAAAAAAGGGGGGGGGGGGGGTTGGTTCTGCAAAGAAGCAAATAAGAACGAGAAGGGGCATCATGGTGATGAAACATACCTGAGCACCCGTAAGAAATTGATTGCCAGATCGAACACACAATTCTAGTTCTGGTCTCCGATGACTCGGACTTCAATGGAGTTCACCATGAGACAGCATACTTCTTCTACCATGTTCAGTTCTTGAACAAGAAAAGACCACCGAAGCGGCCGTGAGCAGCTCGAAGGATTGTTTTTATTTTTATTTTCCAACTCCAAGCGGATGATATCAAGGCTGTTGACGACGTTAAGCTATATGTCGAGCACACGTACATATGTATGTATGTATGTCCTGGCTGTATTGCCCGACGAGTCCCACAGAACAAACGGGCGAATCACCCTTTCCAGCACAGCATGTACGGCCCTTTGCTACTTAATCGCTGTGCGAAACAGATGCTTTCTCGTGCAGTTCCGTTGCCTTCTATCAGCAGGTCTCAAGCGCGCTATAGCGAGCAAGCCGACCCGGCCAGTCATAAAACAGATCATCGCTGTGTCGTCCGAAACTGGCAAAGGAATTATTCCACCACCAAAAGCAGACATTCCCACATCTATATGTGTGTTGCTCATGACCTCCAACCCAGTCTGTGTGGAGCCCGACGTCAAGTAAGTCACAACAGCATTCTTGACGTACCTCGCCGCCATATATAATGGAAATTTGAGCCAGTTTTTGCAGGCTCCTGGAGAGCAGCTCTCTCTCGAAGCGAGGTACACCTCTCACGATCTTGTCATTTGAACAGAGTGTTATCCATAGTCAGCATTCGTCGCAGTTGGATAACTTCTATGCTGAACCGGTTAGAAAGATAGAGTCCTGGGAAGAACCCAGTTCACCACTCGAATCTGCGTCCCTCCATCCTCTTTTCGTTCTCGTAACGAGAGTTCACTTTCCAACATTGAGGCTGCCTGCACCCAGACAGAACATTGAGGTATTGGTGACAAGACGGGCTACTTTCCTTTGAAAGAACAAGCGTCAGCGATGATCTTGAATACGATCTGGTCAATTTTTGACGACGACCCGCCGGGGCTGATGGAGCACATGCCTCGCGATTCGATTCAACAAATGAGACGAGCCGACGCGGATAAAGAAGTTAATCTCGACGGAGATGTGACTTTTGAAAATTGTGCCTTGGCATTACCAGCAGAAAGTGACCTTCGTGGCGATTGAATCCAGAGACCCAAAATGCCATACCCTGCAAACGACGCAGCCCCGTAGCGAAAACAAAGGGGGGGAAATATCGGAACAAACATGATACTGTGCCAAACGCAGATTCTCATCGTTGTGCACACACGGCCGCGGCTCGCAAGAGGATGGGTCAGCAGACCATTCCATTTTTTCCCCTGTTGGTTGGTTGATCGTGCTCGATTCGGCATTGTCTGTCGAGCGGCAATACGAGAATTGGCAATTCCGGCATCCTTTGTTCTGGAAGTACCGGAAACCAAGTGAAGGAACTTGCCTAATCCTGGTCCTCCGCCCGAAAAAAAAAATTAAAAATAAAATAAAGAAAGACATCACGTGGACTTTCCCTTTCCATAGGCAGTTCCCTGACTGAGTAATTGCGGAGAAGATAAAATAAAATAAATTACCTGGGCAAGAGGATCTAGTGCTCCCGCTTGCTAGCCTCGGCTTCCCTCCCCCCCTGTATAAAAGTTTGGATGAAGGAACTCGCCCTGGTAAAAAGGGGAAAAGAGAAGGGTCACCTGACAGTTCGAGATGAGGGTATCGTGACTGTGTTACCTGCAACTTGACCCGGTTGTCCTGCCCAAGTATGCTGAATCCCGGACGGAATATTTGGTGCGGCCACTGAATTCCGGCCGGGGTATACATTGGGCGGGGAAAATGAGGAGGGGGGGCGTGTTCGCTTTTCGGCCATCGCTCGGGCTTTATATATGGAGTCATGGACCAGGATATAGGTCTGAGGGGACTCGGGAGACTGGGAGTTGCAAAAAAAAAAAAAAAAAAAAAAAAAGCAAGAGGACTGAAGACTGAAGACTGAAGACTGAAGATGAACATATGGCGTCTCGCGCGAATGTTGAAGCTGCGAGATCCAGGTATCGCACATGTAGATTGTAGTGTCATGGTAATTTACATGCGACCGTGAATAGAGCACTCGTGAATGAATGCTGAATGAAGCTGGATTTGCCAAGCATGGCTTCTTTCCACTCGGATATACAGGCGTTGGGTGGTAGCGCGGATCTGAGATGGACTTGTCACGGACTTGAAAGTTGATAGCGTGGACTCGAAGCGATGGATCACGTGCAGCATTGACGCATGCAAAAAACGATATTAGATATTAGGCCATGCATCCTGCGCTGGTCACTTGACCACTTGCTGACGTGCAAAATGAGCCGATGAGGTGCTTGACGGGCCATTGCATCGATCGAATCGAGCATTCTCCTTGTACGTAAAACGTTGCCTCGGGGCGTGCCAAAGGAGGGCATCGGATGCAAGCATCGTGACCAAAAATGCACAGGGATGTCTGAACCAGCCGAACCGGCCGCAGCTCGTCTCCCTGGAGCGTAATGGATGAAGTCCTAGGTAGACGTCCGGTACTTGAACTTGATGCTTGAACCTGATGTTGGGCCGTGACAAATTCCCCGGTTTCGAAACGTCTTTGGTTCAATGCATGACGAAATATGGCAAAAAAAGAACAAAACAAAAAGGAGACGAAAGAGACGCCCGCCTTGGCGCGTTCTTCTGGCCTGCCAGAAATTTCGTCTCATAAAACAAGCTTTTCGTATCCACAATGTATGGCAATCGGAGGCTCAAGAAAATCCATTCCAAGTCAAACAAAAAATGCATTGATTCTGTGGGAGGGGTAATTCTTGTGGAGGGTTTT
>SRPU01000578.1:0-16469 GCA_018360185.1 Claviceps lovelessii | reverse complement strand
AAGAAGAAAATGGAAAATAGCCCGCTTGATCTAGGCATTGAGCCAAGTTGCCCATTTCCCCCGCACCTGACGAGTATCGAGCGCGAGAACCTTGCGCAAGTCATCAAGGACTGGGCATCTGGCCACGGCCTGGTTGTCCGACCGCCTCCTGCGGTGATTGCAGCAGAAGCAGATCCCAACAGTATCACTGCGGTGCCCGCACCCGTCACGCTATTCCCGAGTGGCATTGCGAGACATGCATTCAGAAAGGGTCTCGCGGCACAGAAGGCGTACAATGAACTGTATGCTGCCGTGAGCAGAGACGAAATATTCCTGGAGGATATTGTGAAGCAGTACGTTGCATGAGTAGCGTTCCCCATGTAAAATCCCGCTCGTACTGACACTTGACCGCATCAGGGTGGTTGATGGCGATGACTTTGTCCGTGATCTGTGGGCTGTCCACCAGACAGTCCAGTCGGAGGGGTATACACAGGTGAGAGGGGATTCTCACCACGCCGTATCGGACTAAGGAGTTGCTAGATTGATGAGGGTTCTGATCTCCCAAGCAGCCGCTGTCGCTAGGTCTATTCAGGTCTGACTACATGGCTCATAAAGACGACTCTGTGCGGCCTCCGCTCGATCAGCTGAAGCAAGTCGAATTCAACACCATTGCCTCATCGTTTGGCGGCTTATCGGTTCGCACCGCACAACTCCACGCGTATCTGTCCAGGACTGCCTATCCGTTCTTGCAGCAACCTGTTCCGGACGGCACGTTGGATCTGCCTGAGAACAAAGCTGTTGAGGGACTGGCCGGTGGCATGGAAGCTGCGTATCATGCCTACGGTGCCCCTCAGTCCGGGTATACCAAGTGCATCATCTTCCTAGTCCAAGGAGACGAGCGCAACATATGGGATCAACGTCATCTTGAGTATCAGCTGGCCAAGTCTTCACCGGCGATACCCGTGTTTCGTCTAGCCTTTGCTGACATTATGGAACGCACTAGCCTGGCTCAGACGGAGAAGCGCCAGCTTTTATACAGCAGCCCAGTCAACCCAGCGGCAAAATATGAGGTCGCCGTGGTCTACATGAGAGCGGGTTACGGCCCTGGCGACTATCCTGACCAGCGAGCTTGGGATGCCAGATGCCAGCTGGAACGCTCCCACGCCATCAAATGCCCCTCTGTCTTGACACAGCTGGCCGGGACCAAGAAAGTACAGCAGGTGCTGGCTACGCCCCGCTCTCCAACCGAGGCATCCGTCCTGAGCAGATTCGTCAAAGACGACACTCCCTCGGCCGTTGAGCTGTGGAAGACTTTTACGAATATCTATCCCATGGACACATCCGAGATGGGACTAGCGGCACGAAAGATGGCACTTGAACCGGAGCAGTGCCAGCACTACGTGCTGAAGCCGCAGCGAGAAGGTGGAGGCAACAACATCTATGGCAGAGCTATTCCTGATTATTTAACGTCAATACCTGAGTCTCGTTGGGGATCCTTCATCTTGATGGAACTTATCAAGCCTCAAACCCAGCGGAACTTGATTCTCCGTAACGGTCGGATCGAGGAGGGTAATGTTATCAATGAGCTGGGTGTATATGGTGCTTGTCTTTGGAATCACCAATCAGGAGCGATCCTCCACAATGAGGAGGCCGGTTGGTTGCTTAGGACAAAAGGTGATAAAAGCGAAGAGGGCGGCGTCGCAGCTGGCTACGGATGCATGGACAGCGTGTCACTGACGTTAACGAATATTGACATTGAGGAGTACAAGGATACAGCAGCCGAGGATTAAAGCTCCCTTCCTTAATGTCGATACCATCCATACATCAGGAAATAGTCATGGAATGGTTATTAGCAGTTCATATAATACATAACCTTGGCATACCCCTGGGTCTTTTTTTTTTTTTCTTACGGGAATATTGCCACAGGCCACTATGTGAGCCCTGACTAAAAATACATGAGACATCGACAACATGAAACGGAATGCTTCTAAGAGCGGAGACTTTTTGACAAATGATAAGCGTGGCGAAATATCGCGGACTTGCACCACCCAGCCTTGGTTTACATCTCATCGTTCGAGGAAGAGCTTCATTCCGCTTGCTCGGTCTGGGGTTTCTTGAGAACTTCAAAGCTGCCTGTAGCGATGTATCGGTCAGAAACAATTTTTGCGACTCTTATACTATTGATGCAAGAAACGTACGCTGGACGATGCCCAAGCTGGTTCGGGGTTGACCGTTGCTATCTTGGTAGTTGCCAATGGAGGCATCGCCTTCGACATACACCGTTGTACTGGTTCAGTGTCAGTTGGGGTGTACCGGTCGAATGAAGCCAAGTTTGTCCGAGAACGGACTCGACTCAAAGATGAGAGAGAAGAAAAAGAGAATGAAGAGATTTGACTGTAGACATCAGAGCAGGCAACATACCCTTTGGGCAGGGTCAGCATATAGTCCTTTCGAGGACCTTCAACGAAGCTAGTAATGCGGAACCAGCTCGTCTGACGGTTGTCTCTGGGACCATGATTGCTGGCAACGGCGTATTTGAGGATCTCACGACCAGAGCTGGTGGTCTGGACCTCGGGCGTATCAGCAAGATTGCCAATGACGGTGATGCGAGCAAGAGATCGGGGAGACGAAGTGCTGAACGAGCGGGCAGCGCCGGCAGAGGCGGCGGTCGCGCGGCGGAGCAAAAAAGAAGACATTGTCGTGGAAAGGCGGCTGAGAGATGGAGTAAAAAGAGGCGATGTGTATGTATGGGTCGGATCGGGCTGGGTCGGGATGTTGGGATGTTGGGGTGTTGGGATGTTGTGATTGATTGATTTGTGCGGTGGTGAAGCGAATCGCAATATTCTTGGTTGGAGTCGGGGCCTGCCGCTCAAAGTTCGCCCCTGCATAGCACGCGTTTGCTTCTTGCTGACTGGTCATTGCGGTCGCCCAGCAGGCTTTCGCGTTTTGGTTTTTGGACGCGCAGGTGTCGACAAAAGTAGGGTCCGGCAGTGGCACTCGGTTGTGATTGGTCCGGTGCCTCGCCACAGCGTGGACTGGGTCAGGTAAGTACCTAGTACTTAGTGTCTGTAGTCAGAACTTGGAGGCTAGCATCGTGGTTCTCGAACTTAACAACGCAGACCCATTAATTTCACTTGACTCGCCACTTGATATGTCGACGGCTCCTGACTGCACTTAGCATCAATGCAGGTCGGGGTTTCGAGTTTCAACAGTTGCGTCGACCATGGCCACGATCCAACGAGGAGCCGAGCCGATGCCTCATGCCCAGCAGAGCCGTGGTGTGGCGGTGCCGTGTCGTCTGTTGAACATTTGATGCCTTCTTCCTACTTTCCACCTACATCGGAGGTATGTATGTAACATACCTATCTGTCTACTAGGTACCCAGTTTCCTGGCTTGTTCTCAGATTCACTTGACTTTTTTAGCAGAAAGAACTGAGTTCCGAACTGCCCAATGTTTGTGGGTTAGCCACGTGGCCAAAGTGAGCCTCTCGTCGTCAGATTGCAACCTATTCATTGTACTGCCGTCTATTGACCCCCTGATATGCTCTTCTCTCTTGGCGCCACCCATTCGCATCGACTTCTCGCAAGAAGCAAAACCTCCCGTCATATCCAATCTGCGACAGAGGGGTCCTGGCTTCGTGTCTCGAATTCCAACGTCTTCAACATCCAAAATGGGTTGCTTGTGGCTTTCACGGCCCCGCGCAAGCGCCGCAGATACCACACAAAGCTCAAAGTTCCACGAGCAAGTCGTGCCGGCTTGATGTCGAGAAAAGGCCACCACTCCCTCCTATGCACAGTTGTGAAATGGGACTGGAAAGCCTCGTTTCTTCATCTGAGCATCTCACGCATTGCTCTGCAGGCTGTGGTTCGCCAAAGAGGACGCCACACTGGAAATGTGCCGGTGGTGTCACATCCCGATTTGGGTGTCAATAGAAGCCTCAATAGGGTCAGCTTCCAGACTGGCAAACTTCAAACGGTCAACAAGCGCTGGTCTATTGTACCGTGTAAGCTAAAACTCTACAACGGCTGCTTCCGCGACAGCAGTGGAATGATGAGTCTGATGACGTCTCGGAGCGAAAGGAAATGCAGCGAGAGCTCCAGTTTTTATTTTTAATATGCCTTTTTTCCTTCACTCCGCAACGCGAACGCGAAGCTGTTTGCTGTCTTATTGATGGTCTCTTTGCCTATCGTTGCCTGCGCAGGATTTCTGGCTCCGGGATCTTATTGAAAGTGTCCAAAGGGCGCCAAGTCATGCCTCCCCCGAAGTTTGGAGCTGGCTGTACCCTTGCCCTGAATAGAATAGCCCCTATACAGGAAGTATCAGTCAGTTCGGGCACCACAGTCGTGGAATATGGAGGAGAGCATCTGTTGGGTTCTATTCGTTATTGATAATGCATCGCAAAGGCTATAAGGGCGCCTGTTCCGCCGTGGCCGTGATACGACGACCATATTGTCTGTCTGACCACTTTAAGCGGATAGTTGCACAGAAGTTGCGAGAACTAGATGCATCTCTGATACTTTCGTCTGTTCCATTCTTGCTGCTGGCACTCTGTTCTTTGTTGAGATGATAGCTCTCCTTGCTGCTTAGATCAGATAATCATTCTATCCATCAACTATTTCCATCTTCGCCAAGCCAACTCTGCTCGCCCTTCCTATATGATACGGAAGTAATGGAGTCATCATCTCTCACGCATTGGTTCGACCCTCGCGGCACGACAACGGTGATGACCATGGTCGAGCCTGTGCCTCCTTTCACCAACCCATCACTAACGGCAAACCTGGTGTGTCGAGTGCTTCTAGCCGTCGTTGCCAACCTGACCTGCCTCGTGCCTCTCCGGTTGCTCTACAAGAACGGAGAGTTTGCAGCCGTGCTGTTCATCCTGACTATCGAAATTAAGAATCTCGACACGATTGTGAACTCGTTGATCTGGAGAAATGACAACATCAGGTCCTGGTGGCCAGGATACGGCTGGTGCGATGTCGATGCCTACATTCAGAACCTCAGCATTGGTTTGTACATCACCTGTTTGTTGGCCATAGTGCGAAACTTGGCTCAACAAGTCGGTTTGATGAGAGCCAACGGCCTCACCGTGCAGGAAAGACGCCGTCGTAACTTGATTCAGGCGCTCATCATCTTTCCTTTTCCCATTGTCCAGCTTGCCATGACGTGGCCGCTTACAGCTCAACGATATCTCGTCGGCACACTTATAGGATGCTATTGGAGCCCGTATCCATCTTGGCCCTTTTTGTTGTTATTTGTGCTTCCGCCGCCAATTTTTGCCCTCATCACGGCTGGTTATGCTGGTAAGTTGCTCGACTTGGTACATATGCCTCTTTTTCTTCTCCTTTTTATTCCCATTCCCCCCCCCCCCCCCTCCTGTACCCCCCGCTCCTCGAATCAAGGTTCCAGTTAGTTGTATTCTTCAAAGCTTGAACTGCTCGTAACACGTTATCACCTCGTTTTATAGTTCTCATCTACAAGAGGTTTCGACAAGTTACGAAGACGACCGAGACAGCACTGTCAAGCAACCGCATCGCGCAACAGAGGAGCCAGCGCACGAGACGAAGGCTGTACCTCATGGTCATTTCTATACTCATCCCCTTTTTGCCAGTGGTTGTAGCGTTGGCTGCCTGGAACATCTTACAGATGCAGGGAATAAGATCGTACGACTATGATCAAGTCCACAATCACGCTTCGCCGCTGCCTTGGAACACAATTCTCTTTTTGCCGTCGAGCCAGATCAATTGGGCGTTGTTGAACAACTGTTACATCCCCATCACCACGGCTGTGCCCATCTTTGTCTTCTTTGGGCTGACCAAAGACGCCATCAACCACTACCGAAGAATCGCCCTCTTTTTCGGTCTGGGCGCCCTGTTTTCTGGCCTGAGACAGGAATACGATCCCGATAAAGCTGTTTTGGCGGGAGGGAGCTCATTCGGCTCCCGTTATTTGCGAAGCACTGTCAGGTAAAGTGGCTGGACTCGCACTCCTCTCTCTACGCATGTAACAGTTTTACTCACAAGAAACATGTTCAGCGCACCATCAAAGGCAGATTCAATCACCTCTCCCGGACCGTCCAGCTGTCACATGTCGCTTGGCATTGAGAGCACGCATAACCAATCATGCCAACAACTCAATAGCCCCGACACCCTACAGGCAGAGCCCGCAAACACAACGACTACATTTCCCGGTCACAACCCTCTGCCGTTCAGCACTCGCCGCAATATCTCGGCTCCCAGATTCTTGCGGAATTTCTTTGCACGAAGACAGAGTGCTGAAGTGGACGCGGAGCATGGTTCCTGTTTAGGAACTGTTCGGTCGAGTTGTCCCCTCAAGCAGTCGTACCAGCTATCCGAGGAACCCTCTGTGCAGACCATCGTTTGGTCCGATGAGGAGCAAAAGCCTGACTCGGTTGCCATTTCAAATATCACGACAAAGCCGACGGCAGGTGGTGTCCAGATTCAGACTTGTTTGTCACGAGAAAGCTAGTAGTTGAAGTGTTGACGAGAAAGCACGTTGACTATCGTTTCCGGAGATGCAGATGAGGAAGCCGGGTTTTTCTTTCTTTCGGCTGTATACATAATGAGTGCAAAGTTTCTCGGCTGGAATTGAAAGACGACCGATTATGGTTGAACATTTTGCGGGTTCGCTTAGCGCTTCACCTCAATTTAGTTCTCGAGCACTGGACAACTGAACATGTTGTTTCATTATAAATATAGACATTACATGAGTGTTGTGCATATATTAAAGGCGGATATCTAGAACGGGACGCCCCCAAGAGAAACGACAGGGGCAAAAGGAAACGTGTCATTCAACCCGTCTATACATACGATAACTCCTCGCTCTCTGAGGAGAAAAAAAATTAGAAAAAAGGGGTTGGGTGGGAGAGGACGGGCGAAAGAGAAACAAACCCCAGGCCCCGTGACTTCATGTCAAGAGAGAGACATGCGTAAGCGTGGACTAGACGTGAATCGATATGTCTGTACTCGCCGACTATCTACCATCATTCGTTCGCCTAATACTCCACTGCGCCCATGGTATCAACTTATCAAGAACAAGTTTGCCAATCGCTTCATGCAAAAAGAGAACAGACGGTGGGAGGATTGGATTCCAAAAAGCGTAAAGACCCAGAAAGCCGACTCATCGAGCGACTGAAGAGAGGAAGAAAGGAAAGAAGAAGAAAACGACGAAGAAGAAGCTAAAAACCATTGAGACTCGTGAAAGTCGAGGAGGAAAAAAGGAGTCTGCATGTGGTGTGCAGTATGTGCTGAGAGAAAGAGCCAGCGGGGCGATCCTGCCTCGTCAAAAGAGCGAGACCCGCCAGGCACAGAGTGATTGACATCTTTCGCGCCGCGTGAACACATCAAGCGCATTATTTTGCCTCTTTTTGCATTCTACGCATAGCCGCCCTGTGAGCTTCCAGCATGTCACCGTTTCTCATCCGTTCATCAAAAGCACGATCAACATGTTCTTTTTCTCGCTTCTGCATCTCTCGACGTTGTGCCTCTGCTTCCTTCTGCCCCATCAGTACGTTGCGTTGCATCTCGATGTTGCGTTGAACCTCGGCCTCTCGTCCACCACCGAGCAGACTTGCTGACCTGAAAGGAGTTTCTCGTCCTGAATTCATCACGATCGGACTTCCTGAACGGAGTTCGTACTGCACAGATTGACGGAAGCTTGCTAACTGAGCTTCTCTTGCCACAATAGATGGCACCAACGATGACCTATTCGGCTGATGAGACTTAAATGCCAAACTATCAGAGCTTTCATAGCCAGGAAGAGGCCGAGGAGGCCCAGTCGCTGGTTGCACTGAAGACCGCGATAGTGACATTACACTGCTTTGACGTATAATCTCTTTCCTCTGACTGAGGGGTACGTCGTCTGGATCAGACAAATTGAGAGCTGCAGCATAGATGGCGTAGTTATGGAGTGACTCGGCATCACTTTCGGGCCCTTGGCCCACAAAGGGCGGTTCCGGAGTACTTGACAATAGATTTCCCTGAGATTTGCTCCGAAGGAACATCTCCCGTTGTCCCATCAAAGTCTGTGGGCTGGCATAAGAGACAACGCCTGGGGTTGGGGATCGGGTGGTGCGTGGGACAGAAGCTTGTGACATGGTATCGAGAGCGGCCACAGAAGACTGTCTAGAAAGAAGAGGCTGTGGGAAATCATGAGCCTCTTGGATAATGAGTTCGCCTTCAGTCTGGCTTATGGATTCCTCAGCGATTGGCATGAATGTGGATGAGGAATGTCGCAGTCCAGAGGGTATCTTTTTCAGAGTTGGTGCAGGCGGAGCGGTCGGGGACCGTGGCATTCGTTGCCCGAAAGGGGATTCTCGTCCAGTGGAGGATATCGGGACGACAACATCCGTAACTGGAGACAGTTCTTGCTTTGATAATTGTCTTGGGTCGCTTGCAGGGCTTTCGATTTCCGTGGCTATGGAAAAGGACCTTCTCACACCTGGTGTAGGGGCACCATTTTCTGCAGTCTGCTGAAGTTCTTCAATATTTACAGGGACAGGTTGCTCTCTTGGCTCTTTTGATTTCTGTGTCACTCTCGTCGATGCCACAAGCAGTTCTTCGGGCTCGGGACACTCTGCGTGGCTCAAATGTTTAGCCCATTCATTGGTTCGATACGACATGGCGACTCTCGAAAGGGACCTCGGTAAGCGGTCCTTAGTCAGGCTTGCTGGAATCGACGAGACGCTTGCAACCGACTTCGTTTTGTCAGGGGATTGAGGAAGATTTGGTTCGATGGAAGGCGTGTGGCATGTCTCGGGGACCTTCTCTTCATCTTGTTGTGATTCTCCTACCCCCGTATTGGCGTTGTCCGTGTCAAGCGGCGGTTTGACTTCAACGACAGAAACAGGTTCAGAAACAACGGTGGCGGGCACGGGCTGCGATCTCGTGGTGTCCTGCGGCAGACTACTTCCATTGTGCAATTCTTCGTCCTCTTTACCCAACTGAGCATTAATTTCAATGCTTCGCCGGGCAGGCTCGATTTCTCCGGAGGCGTTTTTCTGTTCAGTATCTTCCAAGATGGATTGCACATCTGGTACGCTTAAACTCTCGTCGTCAACTGTGGCGGCAAGAGATCTCTCGTCGTCTTCGGTTTGGCGAACCCCACCCATCACCAGCTCCTCGGTACTCTGACCTGCGCGAGAAGCACTATCATCGCCTCCGCCAGCGTGTTCGGAAATCTGAGAGAAGCTTTGAAGGAGCGAGGCGGAACCCTTGGATAATTTCCTTGCAAGAGAAATATGTTTCCGAGGGGCTGCAGAAGTGGCTGCCTCGGCGTCATCTGCAAAAGTGGCAATGGAAGATCTATCACCATCAGATTTGACTTCGGTTGCTTCGGGGACCGTGAACGGTAGCGGTACAACTTCAGGGGCCTCGGTTATTGTCTGAGCTTGAGAGACTCTTCTACTCCCTGTGGTCACCTTTGAGTGTCGTTTGCTGTCGCCGAAGTCTTCGACCTCCTGCTTTGGCTCGGTTTTTTCGTCCAGCGTTTCGCCCTCAACATCGGTTGATGAATCGGGAATGTCATCAGCAGCAACGCGGACCGTGATCTTGCCTTCCTCCGCATCTTCTGTTGCCATCAGAGCGTCCGGTTCATGTCTTGATTGATCCGATTCAGACATTTCGGCCATTTCAATAACCCCGGCTGAGGTTTTTCTCTTGGATGATGTATAGCCTGGTCGAAGTCCTTTTTCGCTTCCAGTCTCTCCTATATCCGTTGCGCGAGACTCCGTAATGCTGTCTGCATTTCCATTGCCATAGACTCGTTCCCACTCCCGGCGCTCTCGACCATTTGACTCTTCGATTTGGCGACCGACGTTTTCTTCCTCTCGTTCCAAATCCTGTTGGTCTTGAGCCCGATCCGCTGCTCTTTTTGCCCTTTTCTCGCGCACGATCCTCCACAGTTTGATCTGCGAAATAATACCCGCCAAGAAAATGAAAACTACTGCGGCAATTTCAACTCGAATGCCCTTTGTAATCGGGTAAGTGTCTGCTCCTAGCGGGAAGAGGTTATCGTTGATAGCCCAGACATAAGCCCAAAACTCTTTTAAGCCGGCGCGGCTGAAGCAATCGATTCCGAGTACCGTCACAGTAGAACCTCCAAAGGCGATGAGCACGATGAGGGACCAGTCACGCGTCCATATGCTGAAATAAAGGGCAAATCCGACGAGAGTGAAGCTTGCGATAAATACGGCTTTAGAGGTTACCGTGTGTAGGAGTCCGCCGGGTACCAAGCACAGGAGCCACATGCTTATGCAGAATCCTCCCAGAGCGCAGCCAAGACCTTCAGTTAGTTCCTTGAAAAACATGGAGGCACCACCAACTGCGCAGCCTGACATTATCACAGCTACGACATACCCGCTCTGTAGTGCGTTGCCCACAGGGACATTCATGACGTAAACTATCAGCACGGCAACGCCAAGAGCGGTCATATATGCAGTAGAGAAGAAGGTGTGAATCCATCGATTCTTGATCCCAACGAGCGTGTAGACCACACCAGTCACAAGCATTATGACACCAGCGACTCCCCATCCTGGAGTTAACTGAGGGGGTAAGGGTAATTGCCCAGCCGGAATCGTCACTAAGAGCGGCAAATCAGCATCCTTGACCGCGCAATAAGTCTTGCCAAAAATATCTTTCTCGATCCACTTACCATTATAGAAAGTCGAATTGTCCAGAAAGCCGCTGGAGGTTGCGGTTGGCAGCACGGAGCTCGCTGTGGTTTGGGTCGATGCAGAAGAAAATTCCGGTGTTGGCTGAGCACTTGAAACCCGAGACTCTCTGTCATCTTGATCTCGCCCAGCAGCATCGGTGATCTTCGACCGGGCCGGAGAAGTGACTGGTGATGTTATAGATGTTGCGCCGCCGTCTTTTTCAGTGGGTGCGAAACTTTGCGACTGTGCAAATTGGACCACCAGAACCAGAAATATGAGCGCCCACAGGCTACTCGCTTTCAGGTTCATCATGATTTGGCGATTGTTGCCGTGTATGTATCGGAGCTTATGTACGAGTTGGCGGACAGCTTTTACAACGTCTCGAGAAGCCTCCAATGCATTGTTGGGAGATCGGGAGTTCGGGAAGTTCGCGTTTCAGGTCAGGAAGTAAAATGGGTGAGCGACGAGAGAAACCAAAGAAAGAAACTTTATTTGGCTCCGAGGACCATATAAAAGTAGACCTAAGCAATGACGGGGTAATTACACTTCGATGATCCCGTCGTGAGACAGGAGTTTCTACCGGAAGTCGCTCGCGGGTGAAGGACAGATATTGATGTTACGGCAAGAGATGACAAGACGCAAACCGAAGCGAGCGTCTAGGCACAGTAGAGATAATTGCGTTGCCAATATGAAGAGAAGAGGAAAAGTAATGGGTGTTGCTCTCAACAATACAGCGAATGGTTAAAGGGAGCATATGCATTAAGGTGGCGAGAGAACTGGAATTCTGCCAAACGGAAAACACAGACTTCTTTCATGTTACTTCAGCTGGCTGGCTCTTCAACCCTCTTTGAGCCATCCGATGCGTCTTCTGCTACCCCTCCAACTATCCAGTAAGGCAGGATGTCTGTTACCGAAGCATCGAACATCACCCTTCGACTTCATACCTGATTGGTGCCGCCCCAGGGGCGTGGGGGACGGACGAAAAGGGCACAATGAAGCCGGCCAAGACTAGGAAACCGGATGGGCTAAGACTAGTGGCCCCAAATACCCTGTCAGACACGCGCTTTGCCGTGCAGGACAACAAAATCTGGCTGTCAAGTTGAAGGGCCAATTTCCCGGCTGGGGGGCGAGGTGGAGCTCACCATGTGGATGACGGGCAGGAGCATATTCAAAGGGGTAGGACAAGTTGTCCAGGGAGGGAGTGGACGAAGCAATGGGCTCAGTCCGTTTATGCACGCACGTACAATGTACGAAGCGGAGTACATACTACAAACTTAGTAATCTTTTGCCGGTGGAAATTGACACACAAGAAAGGGAGGGAGGAGGGAGGGAGGAGGCACGAAAGAAGAAAGAAGAAATGAAATGAAAAAGAAAAAGAAATGAAAAGGAGAATGGTTGACCTTCGCCAATCTGGCGTCGTTTGTAACACGAAAACGGGCAATCCGGGGTTCGGCGCGGCTTACAAGACATTGGAATCTTGAATGGTCTTCCTAAAAAGGCGAGGATCCAAACAGGTTGCTTCCATACATATCTGTTGAGTGTACTGACAATTCTGTTCTTTCACAAAGCAGGATGTGCCAAGCATACATTTGCTAAACCAGTTACCAGATATCGAAAATCCGTGCTGTCCAGGCGCGGGAGGGCACAGCGGCATTGCGCAACCCAGTTCTCCCAGATCGACGGAGACAAGAATGTGGCCACAAAGCAATGATGGAAGTTGATTCGTCGCAGATGTGTGGCATTGTCAGGAGTTCGCTCGACTTTGGCTTGTGGCCGGCGTGAAATCGACGTTTTCATCATGGCCGCGAGGGCCACGCCAGCAGTGGAGAGGGAAATAAGGCCAAGACCGGGCGAATAGTCTCACCAAAACCCCAGGACGAGCCATTACCCGCAAAGAAGTTACGCTTGCGTACAGGAGGCTGGCGCAAAGTAATGAGGTTGATACGCCACAGATCCATTTAGACCATCGCGTCCACTTCGGGGACATACAAGCGTATGCGCCAAGCAGCGCCACCCATTTCGAGTCGGAAGATTGTGTGGCACACACTCCAAGCCAAAGTGGCATCCATCTACGTACTCCGTGTATGCGTGCCTGGCCAGAGCATTGTGCGACTCGGCGGCCATGCTTGTTGGGTATGCGAGGCCATATCGCGCAACTCATCATCAGCTTGTCAGTCTGCGCTGCCACCTAGCGCCCAGCGAATGACAGGACAGACTCGCACAAGAGCGCCATCAAGGTAGTGGCATTTTTGGTCAAGCCAGTCATGAGGCCCGACGCGTGCCTTGGCCTTTTTCTTTTTCTTTTTTTTTTTTCTTCTCTGCTCTGGCAACGAGAAATAGCATCGCTGACTTGCCCCTTGGCCTGTCTCAGTTGTAAGGATGCTCAACCGACACAAGATCAAGCTCATTGAAAAGGTGATGCACACTATCAATTCGGTTTCTCCCTTTACATGGAATATCCCTTCTCTTCTAGGTCAAAGTGCAATGGCATTGTATAAGCGCGGCCTCACCAGAGGCTACCGTTGTTAAGCATCCTTCGACGCCCGATTTCGACGTTGGAAGATGAAGGGACATTAAAGAGAGAAAGAGGGGGGTTTTTTTTTTCATGAAAACGTGAAGAGGGGTTTTGTTTTATCTGGCGCCGTTGGCTCGACCACCCATGCCGCCGAGGTGACGACCAGGCTGCGACACCTGTCGCTGCTAGATGAACATCATCTGTAAGGCAAGGAACAGAGTCGCATGCTACGTATAGAGACTGAAAAGGCGAAACTTGGTTGTTTGCCAATCGTACGAGTAAACGTCAGACAACAAGCCCGGCTTCCGCACGTTGATGAGATTGAGTTATTATGCGCCAGTCCGCCTGAACGGCCCACGCCATTTGCTCAATAACTTGGGCAACATTTGAGCGCGAATTATTCTGAGCGATTCGGGGGATGCTAACACGCCCGAAGCTGGCAATTGGGGTTTCCTTCCAGACGGGCGTGTCTCTTGACGATCGCCTTTCTCGACAAGCTTCGATAACAAGTATAACAGTGGCGGCATGGAAACGAAAAATGTCTGATACGGATTCGTGTTGAGTTTCAGGAGTTGTTGGGAGACCTCGGTGTGTTCCTTCCGTCCTGTTAGATCGTCGACAGAACAAGATCGTACCGTATACTCGAGCGTATTTGAGGGGAAATCGACAGGCGTTTGTTATTACTGACAGCTCATCAAATTCTCATTTCTCTCCATCTCTATCACTCGGACGGAACAGTTTTTTCCTGATTATGGTGACGGTGCCCAGTCATCATCACGCGGAGAAAGGTAACCGTCTAACTTCGGCACATTGCATGGCACGCGGGACAGAAAAGGGCCCTTTGAAATTTGGCCCCCTAACCCCCTGGCTGAAGGGCTACGGACCCGGCAGCAGGAAACCCTGGCCAGGTTTGGCGTTGGAGTTGCCGCTGGTGCTGCCGTTGCAGTGTGCAGCGTGCAGTGTGCATTGAGGGCAGCATGACGCCTCCTGCAAGAAAAATTGCACAAAATTGCACAAAATTGCAAAAAACAAAAAAAAAAAACAAAAAAAAAAAAACATCAATGGCGACGACCACCTCGCCAGATGCAGAAAACTGCGGCTAGACCCACAAAGAACAAGGTACGCTCTGCCCTTGTCCGGCAGCCTTTCCCATCAGGTGCTAGAACGTGCTATTCCCTGCAACACTCATCCCTGTTTTTATTTGAGCCCCCAAACCGAACGAGGGCGCTCCCGTCAAACGGACGAACCGGACGGACCAGACGCTTTTTGTTAAATGAAGTCAAGGGGAAACCCCGCTCGCTACCCGGCGAGCGTCCCCTTTATGATCCATGTTGTCTCTCAGCTCCGGCTCCCGATCGACGATAAGGAACAATAGTTCAGCCATGCCCATGGCCATGACCCGATGACCCCATTCGGACTCACCGCGGTTGTGCGTCATGGTAGGATTCAATCCTCCAACTTATACGGACTATTGTGCGAACGCTTGGCGCATTTCTGTGATACAAAGAAAAAAAAAGGGAAAGGGAAAGGGCATCGGGTCCACGACCAGAAATCGCGTCAAGTGATTTGATGCGAATGTGTCGGGATAGTAAAGGCAAGCGGCATATGGGAGTGTTATTTCCGTCATCACGTTTCGCCGTCCGCATTCGCAGCCGTGGACAAGACGACGAGAAGGTCGAACAAGGGAGGTTCATGCTCCATTCGTCAGTCACTCACATTTTTGATGCGAGTCAAGAGTCTGGCGGCAGCACAATCGGAGCCATGTCGGACAGCATCAGCAGCATCAGAAGGCAACAGAAGCAGTTATTGGATTCTAGTTCTTTTCCTCTCCCTCGAAATGACTTTCCCCGCCGATCCGTCTCGGGTCGTGTTTTGACTTTGAACAACGCATCACGTCGCAGCGCCTCGTGAGGCACCAATCCCCCTGATCCAGGAGCGTACTTGCGCCAATTCTTGCACTTTGCCAACGCGGCATGGGTCTGCCTGCCACGTCCAACGTGTGTTTGTATGCAGGTCTTGGACGGAAGTGTTGAATGTGATGGTTTCTGTGCCGCGCTACCGTTCATTCTCCGCATTATCTTGCCCTCTGAGTCCTGACTCTTGTGTGCGCATCCGGTACGGTACTGGGTAGGCAAAGAAATAGGACGGAGATGTGGCTGCCCATTGATACATGAGTTATCTATCAGTGCGACCAGACTGCATACTGCATAGTACATACTGTACATACATCTGGCGTCAACGACCCAGCCAGCCTGAGTCTTCGAAACAAACAAGTCTAGAACACATGACGGGCATCACCGCCTGCCTTGTTTCCCGTTTCCCCTCATGCGTGTGCTACCTGGCACCTGCTACCCTGGTGCCACCTCAATGCCACCCTGATCTTGGCTATATCCGGGACCTCGGCTCTCCCCCCAAATCCGCCTTTTTTGACGTGAGCTACGGGGGGGGGGGGGGAGCCATTTCTGGGATGAATACATTGTGTAATTGTAGCAAGTGTCCAAGTGTGCTTGACGGGATTCAGACCTACCAAACTGGACATACTTACTTGGTATACTTTACATACTTATATACATACCTACTTAATGTACATACAACATAATGTATGTGTACATCTCCGTGTGCAAAACAACATCTGTTTCGGCCACAACTCGGACTTCACAAAGCAAAACAAAAAGTCCTTGCTGACCACCTACCTCGCTCACTCCCCAAAAAGTCCTCCCCCCACACCAAGACATTTCGTGTCCTTCTCAATCAATTCCACAACAGTCACAGCACTCGTTACAAGATGGAATGTTTTCATTTCTTTTTTTTTTTTTTCTTCTTTTTTCCTCCCCGCTCATTCCTTCCTTCCCTCTTAGCCAACGCCCACCGTGCCCACTGTTGATCCCGAAGGTTCTTTGTCTTGTCCCCGAAACGGAAACGGGCGTGGTACGTGTAGTACCCTAGGGGGATGGTGCGGGGGCAACAGGGCATCAGGCAGATAGATAATGTGAGCGCTGGGGGGGGGGGGACACAGGGCCGGGTGCATAGCGGGAGATGTCCTATGGATTGGAAATGATTTCTGAATTTATGTTTATTTATGGATTGATTACTTTTTATTTTTATTATTATTTTTATTTTTATTTTTATTTTCATATCCATCTTCATGTTACCATTGGTCCAGATATTGAACGTGGCACGCAAATGGGATTCATGACGGGCAACGAATCTAGGCTAGTATGCGCTCGTTCCCCCAATACCATGGTTGACAAGTCGCTCAAGCAAAAGAAAATACCAAACTACCGAAAGATTTTTTTTCTCTT
>SRPU01000577.1:0-16495 GCA_018360185.1 Claviceps lovelessii | reverse complement strand
TTTGATTCAAGGTACACAAAAGTGATTCTTTATATAAAAATATGCTTGTGTTGATTAACGCAACATCGTCCTTCCTGTCGCGATTTTTTTTTCACACCCAGTCTCAGTCACGGAAGAGTACCCCGTTGATGCCGAGATGGGAGGCTATGGGCCTATAACTTATCACAAGGCTTACGCGCAGGCATATAAACCCAGACGTTAGCCGACGGCGCCGGTATTGAACACAAGTCCAATTCCTAAATTCACGTGCGTAGGGTCCCTGGTCAGCTGGGGATTAGGCTAGGCTTGGGGTCAAGATCGTCGTCATTCTGAGCTGAGCTCTTGAATCAATCAAGTTAGGCAAAAGATACTGACCAACTTTACCTTTCATCTAGGCGGCCCAAAGTACGATTCATTCCCCTTGTGACCCAGAGGCGCAAAACCTGCTCTTGAACAAGATGCGCGCGAGTGGATCCTGCGTCTGCAACTATGAGCATCGCCGGTGGATAATGATATGGAGCTCTCAGCTCATGTTGCTGCTCTCGTACTTGGCGTTGTCAAGCCCGCCGCGGTCATCTTAGGGTCGTCTTATTAATCCCTCAACAGACTCTGCATCCTCATCGTCTTCGAGGGGCGGACAGATATTCGACCAAGGCTCAAAGATGGCCGCGCCCTTCATCAGACCACCCATGGTTTCCCAGACGGTCAAAATTGCAAACAAGGCCATGATGATGACCATGAATTGAGTCGCCGTCAGGTGATGATGTGTCAGGGGGAGGATGAGTAGGATACTGGCAACGACGAGCCTCGCCCCCATGCGGAGCCGCTTGGGCAGGAGCAAGCAATCCTGATCCTCTGTGCGATAGAGCTGGCCATAGATCCAGAGGCAAAGCAATCCCACGCCCAGTCCACCACCCAAGAGCCAGCGCTGGCCGGGTTCAAAGTCGTGCAGTCGTGTGCTGAGGGCGCAGATGTGTCCGCCGATCAGGAAGGAGGCGGCCAGGGGTAGATGAAGGAGGAAATAGCCAAAGGCGGTCCACCAAGAGCGGCGGATGGGGTGCGTCGCCTGCAGGCTCCCGTCACCGCTAACGTAAATCCAATTGATGCAGAAGGCGATGACGAGGGTACACACGGCTTTGCCGTAGCCAGGCGTGAGGCCGGTGCCTGCCGGATCGCCCACGATGACGCCGTAGACGAATTCTCCCAGGACGATGATGAAGAAGGCGGCCATGCGGTCGATCTCGTGGCCAATATCCACGGCAGTGCTGTACTTGAGCTTCAGAATTCGCTTCGCCCAGGGGCTCAGCGACAAGGCCCACGTCGCCTCCTGATAGACCACCATGACGGCCACGACAGCGCCCTTGGCTGAAATGCTGATGGACTCGAGGAACAGGGGGATGGACAGTAACAGGCCGACGGACATGAACCCGGCCAGCACGCGAGCTTGCGTCCGGTGCTGATAGCTGGCAAAGGAAAATACCACCAAGACGGTCATGGTGGAGAAACGAGCGGCGACGTACGCGCCCACCGCAGTCCGCATCGCATCAATGTTGTGGTCGGCCGACCGTGCGTTGTTGGCGTACAGGACCAGCAGTGCCATCATCCACAGGATGACGAGGCGCTGCGGCAGGTCGTCGGTGTAGTAGGAATTCATGATTTCGCGGAGATCAGCCCATATGTGCCAGGCCGGGGCAAAAATAAGAATGTACTTGGCCAAGTGGGCGCCGTTGGGATGCTCGGCGAGATCATCGCTGAAATTCGCGACAATGGCGACATCTGCCAAGAAAGAAGAAGAAGAAGAAGAAGAAGAAGAAGAAGAAGAAGAAAACAAACAAACAAACAAACAAGCTTCGCGTTAGCTTAGACATTGCGCTTGCCTCACAGGATCTCGGCTTAACATATCCCAAAAAAAAAAAAAAAAAAAACCGGGTATCGGAGGAAGAGCGCACACAGTAAGTCTAGAAACAATTCAAATCGGCCGGCCTGTCTCTCCTCGTCGCTCTCCTTGTACAGGCGACCCTTGTAGAACCATTGCAGAGCTTTCGGCCGTTTGATGACGTAGCGCGAAGGCTTAATGCCCTCCTGGAGCTCGTTGCAGTTCATTGTCGCGAGTGCCGGATTGCCGCGTCCGATGGGCTTGGTCCTCGTCAATTTGCTTGCTGGAATGACCAAAATGGTTACAGAATCCCGAAGCTGGACTGGACGAGTCCTGATGGAGTTTTATTGTATTAAAATGATGCGGCAATCATCTGCTGCTACAATCAATGACAAACAAGTACCCCAGCCAACAATTTGTCTCAACCACCGACGTCAACGGCGGCACGGCACAGTACGAAGTCACGAGCGCAGCTTCAACGTAGTGGTACACAAGTCATGACGCATCCATTTTACGGCTTTCATTCGTCCCATGGCATGTGCCCTCTTGAGCTTTTTGGCCCCCCGGTTCGGCTTCAAACGCATGCGACTCCGCGCAAACTATGTATGCACATCGTCAACGTCAAACTCGAACAATCGAATGCATGTTCATGATCCAAAAGGAAGATCTTCGATTGATCGTCGAATTGAGCACAAAATGAACGGCATATTTTCAAATGAGCGGCCGTAAAGAGTCTGCATTAATGGCGCAAGAGGGGTGAGAAAAAAAAAAAAAAGTGGCCAAGGATAATATAAAGACGGAAGAGCCTCATGCTCAACGTACACTTTCATGCAAGGAACTCTTGCAATCTGTTTCGCCGGCAGAGCCAACGTCGTTTTGTTGGCACATTGGCACACATGCATGAAAGCTGCCCTCATGCAAAAAGCCCATACTCCTTGATACGAATGCCGAGGCTATCTAAATCCAAAAGGTCGGAACATAGAATGAACGGAACACACTCCTTTGCCTCGGTGGAAAGCGCAGGTGCGGAGTCTGGAACGGTTCTCAGTCTAAATCAAGAAAGACGTTGCCATTACTATGGCCCAGATTGGATGGTACCCGCCGTACATCTGCACTGAGGATTGTTGAAACGCTGAAAGTCCCCCAGGTTTCTCGCCTGATGAGGGATCATTTTGACTCTTGAGCGTTCTCCCGGGTTCGCATTGCACCCGGGCCAAACAATGGAGAGTTGCTGCCCGGATAGCCGAGCTCCAATGGAAGGGATCTGCGAGGCTGAACTGGTCAATCCACAGACTTCAAAGTTTAGATGTTCAGCCACGCGTTCATGCCAACTTATTGTCCTTTTCACTCGTTGGACCAGTAGCTGTTTCACCAGAAGACGCCTCCGATTGGCGTGCCTGTAACCGTCTCGAGTCCCTTTGATGTGTTGCCGGGCCAGGGTGGCACAGCAGACGCCGCGCAAGCGCATTGTTCAGGCCCGAATACGGGTCAAGAGATGCGCAATGCACATGGTATTCTCACGACGTTGACGAAAAGGCACTACGCCGGCCTGATTGGACGATGATGAAAAGACAAGGAACCTACACGGCCGGGAGCGCAAGTGGTGTGGTGCTCCGTGACTGGTCAATCAATCCAGATGCAATCGTCTGAGAAAGGGAGACATGGTGAACGAGACATACAATGATAAGACATACGTCGAGGACATATTACTATTGTAAGCTATAACGAACTCCACCGGCGCGGCGCGATCTGGTCATGCAGCACGGTATGCGGACCGGGAGATAGCCGGCTACTTCTCCCGATAAGACGACGCATTTTATTGAATACAAGTGGGAGACAATGCTGCTTGTGGCTGCGACTGTCCGCCTTGAGTAAAGGTTTGTGGTGGACTGCAGTCTGTCATGTAACAATGAGCACTGAGGCTTGCTATAGGGCAACATTCGTATTGGCTCAAGGTGAGCACCGAGTTTCTTACCCCTGTTTGACGTCGTAATCTCGCAGCGTGTGGGCGCCAAATGGTGACCACTGACTGCCAAGTGGACTTGATGGAGCGTGTCAAAGTGGATGTAAAGTCGAACGCTGGAGAGTCGAGACGCGAGACTAATGTTCCATGTCCAGGACTGGCCATATCAAGAGATGAATAATATTGTGTACTCTTGACAAGGAATTGCCCATGACAATACGAAACAAAGAAATCACCATGTCATTGCTGTGAGACTATGCCTGGAGACTAGCCAGTGGCATCTTGGTGGCTACGGACGGGATTCCTGAGGAGGCAATAACCAGCATCCAGCACAATACCGGATCATGTCAACAAACGGACAAGATCAGGCCAGACTCTGCTTGGCATCGAGAAGCACCTATGTTGTCCGAAAGTTTACGAGCCTAGCCTGCTTTAGGTAGGTGGAAGATTGAAAATTGTTTGACTTGGCAGATACAGAGCAGGTGGTCTCAAATTTCAATGCAGAATATCATTAACAGGCCGGAAGAGCAGCGAAGGCATTGCCTGCCCAATAATAACACCCATGTTTATATCAAAATGGGTGCGGCAACACACCTACACACCAGACTGGGAACTATGCTTGTGGCGGAGGACAAAGTCCAATCGGGCTTCGCACTCCGATTCAAGCACATCTGCACGTATCCGCCTCCATCACGGTGGACACGAGGCAGCTATCATCACTCCATATGTGGCAGGAGAAGCATGCCCTGCTGCTACTTGCGGATTCTGAGCCCCTGTCGTTGGCCCTCTCGACTCTCGAGCCGCCAACGGCCCGTTTCCGTCCATCCAGCTCCTCGTTTTTCCTCCGAAGCGAAGCAAGATAGGAAGAATGCTTGCGTGCTTGACTCTGTCAAACTGAACCTGGTTATCCGCTATCCCGGGACCCCCACATGTCATCTTTGGCACGAGAAAGATGCCTTGTGATGCATCTTTCATCTACCGAAACCGTTAACCAAGACATCTCCGTCTACTCACAGCACCGTCGACACGGATAGAAGCGTGGCAGATAAATAGCTTGTTGTTTCCCACCAGCCATTGCTCGTGTGAAAATCCGGATCAAAGGAGCTTTAACAGTACTTCTTTTCCTTGCTATACACCACATAGCCACTCATCGCTCTTGTCATTTGCACATTGCCTGATCCCGATATCGCCATCGCACGCCATCATCCCGCAATTATCCTCTCCTCTACCTCGCTCTTCTTTGTGGTATTCGAGTCTTTTCAATCGCAAAGATGAAGGCCTCAACCCTTCTCACGCTCCTTCCTCTCGCCATGGCTGCCCCCGGCAAGCGTGCCTCTCTGGCACCTGTCGTCGTTCCCCATGGCGTACGGCTCATCGAGGGAAAGTACATCATCAAGATGAAGGATGGTATCAGTACTCAGTCCGTCAACTCGGCCATCTCTTCCATCCATTCCCGGGCCGACTACACCTACAGCCATTCCTTTCAAGGCTTCGCTGCTTCGCTGTCTCCTAGCGACCTTGAAAGGCTCAGACAAGACCCCAACGTGAGTTGATCTATCTCAGCAGGAGACGTTCAATTCTTATTACATCGATATCCATTGAACTGACTCGAACCGAATTTGAATAGGTCGACTTCATCGAACAAGATGCCGCTGTCACCATCTCTGCCACCCAGAGCGGTGCCGCATGGGGTCTTGCCCGAATTTCGAACCAGAAGCCGGGAAGCTCCATTTACACATACGACAGGAGCGCTGGAGCCGGCACATGTGCTTTCGTCATTGACACTGGCGTAGAAGCCAGCCACCCGGTACGCAAAGATGAAACTAGAGACCAGGCTTCTCCTCGAGGACCGAGCCATGGAGTCGAGAGCCATCGCTAACCCGGCCACATGAATAGCAATTCGAGGGCCGCGCCACGTTCCTCAAAAATTTTGCTGGCGACGACGACGACACCGACGGTCACGGCCACGGAACCCATGTCTGTGGAACAGTCGGCTCCAGCACATATGGTGTTGCTAAAAAGACAAGGATCTTTGGTGTCAAGGTTCTCGATGCTAACGGCTCTGGTAACAAGTAAGGCCATTCTGCGACATGATCTGCTGCCCGCAGAAACGATAATGTGCTGAGTATTTTCTAATGATCTTTTTGTCTGCTAGCTCTGCTGTCATCGCCGGCATGGACTACGTCGCTAGGGAGGCCAGGAATCATCCATGCCCTAAAGGTGTAGTTGTCAATATGTCCCTCGGAGGAATGAAATCGTCGGCCGTCAACCTAGCCGCCGCTGGCATTACCAGGGCTGGTATGTTCCTGGCTGTAGCTGCGGGAAATGATGGCGATGACGCATCCTACTACTCTCCAGCCTCTGAACGATCTGCTTGCACCGTTGGTGCTACCGAAAAGGACGATTCTCTTGCCACGTACTCCAATGTCGGTCCCATGGTGGACATCCTCGCTCCTGGGACAGACATCATCTCAACCTGGATCGGCGGCACGACCAACACTCTTTCTGGCACCTCCATGGCCACGCCCCATGTTGCCGGCATAGCTGCCTACTTTCTTGGAAAGGGCCAGCGGGTGAACGGACTGTGTGATTACATTGTTCGAACCGGCGAAAAGAACAAGATCCATGGCGTTCCCTCAGACACCGTTAATGTCATCATCAACAATGGTGCGGGCTTCAAAAAGACGGAGGCCGTTTAAAGTAGCGTTTCAAATGCACTGCCGGTTTATAGAAGTTCAGCATATTAGCCTTGACTGTTTGCACTCTCTATATATATATATATAATTTCCCCCATTCTTTTTCTATTCTTCTTCTCTGTTTGCCACGATGCTCAGATTGACGATAGTGTACGAGGCCACGTGTAACAAGTGGGTAAGCTACATTTATTCAAGACAGAAACGTGGCAAGTATAGTACCACACATCCAGAAACCCCCTCTCACTGAAAGGAAAACGAAGAGAACGTTAACATTTCATCTATGTAAAAAGGCGAGGGCACCAGTTGTTGCAGTAGTGCCGCTACTTAATGCAAAATCGAAAGTCTCTGTATACTCAATCAACCTTTGTCACCCGCGTTCATCAAAATCCTTTGGAGCAACGCTTCCTGTTCCTAATACCTGCCGGATCAAAAGTGCATACCACCTCCTTCCCCTTTCACAAAGCAAATCTGTAAAGTCTAGAGATACTATTCCAGGACGTCTGGCACGGGAGTCAGGCTGTACGCCCATCCTTAGCTTTGAGACCTCTCCAGTGTGAATTGCTTCCGTGAGCCGCAACACAGGAATTGCCCATAACTGTGGAAACGCAATTGTCTGCTGGCTGTGGTGCTGTGCATGGATGATGTCTATCCTTCACGGCCGAAATCAGCCAGGGCTTTTGTTATTTCCTCGATAGGATCCTTAGGAGTGAGGCCAGGTCCGTCACAAGTCGTGTAGAGGGATTTCTTTCCATTATCCGACCGGGTACGGTAAGCATCAACGTTGATGGGTCTCGTGGCCGTCTGATTGTTTTCTGGAGTGAGGCCGGGTCCTTCACAGGACTGTGCGCTGGATATCGCTGTGGTACCAGGTTTAAACCATTCGGATGGGCCCGCTTGGGCAGACCCTGACTTGGGCTGATTAGGCTCGGCCAACCTGCTATAAATAATGTATGAGCGTTTGGCTGCGTGATAAGGGCAGGAGCCAAATACTTGCCTAGCGTTTCCCGCTTGAGAGGATTTTTCCATCGTTCTCAAAAGCGGAGGAGTCGATGGTGCTTTAGCAGAGAGGTGACGCAAGCTCAGCCAAAGGAATATTCGAGTGGTTGTTTATTTATCGTCCGTGCTGAATGTAAAGGATGCGATATGCGAGATTGGAATTTTATCGAGCTCGATTGTTGTCCTCACTGTAGCACTTTGCGATATATATATCCAAAAAAAAAAAAAAAAAAAAAGGATGAACAAGGGCGCAGGCAAGAGAAGAATGCAAGTTAACACTCTCGGCTCCTTTGTAACAAGGAATCAGTCACGTCTGCTGTCCCACCGAATGCCATTTAGTGGCTGCACTCTTACTTCCACCCACAAAGAGGCGTACGAACAAAGAACGGTTTGTTCACTGTGCCCAAGTGAACAAGCCGTGGCAGCAAATTATGTCACATGAGACATCGCGTCTCTAACCTGTACTGTGAACTTGAAAAATATCCGGTAGCCGATTCTAGCACGGATGTAAAGGGAGGTGAGGGTTGAGGGAGCGAAACGGGACGTGTGCCAAAAGCGTGTTCTTCCAAGGGCAACACAATAATCTTGAACGCGTGTTCAACAATCATTCAATCCCATCGCTGCCATTCGCCTTCTTTGTTTCGAAAATATTTGTCGACTTCAGGCCACTGACCTCGTGGGTCTCGTCGAGCAGGAGCATCCAACGTCCCGTGTTCTAAGAACATATTTGTCAATTCCCATGAAAGTAAACAGGTATGACAACTGGCAGTCAGTATCAGATCAGAAAGAGAGCGCACCTTTTGCAACAGTCTCGGCATCATAGCCAGAAGCTACTCTGTGATGAACAAACTCGAGTACTGTATCCCGATGCGGTATTGTCAGGTCAGACAATAGATCTAACTCTTGCATCTGCTCTGCGCTGGCCCAACAGAAAGAACAACCGCTAGGAAAGTTGTCTGTATCGAACAGTATGACGGGGTATTCTCGCAACATCTCACGAGCACCGTCGTTCTCATAGCCTTGTTTCCACATATAGTCACCAGTCCATACGTTAAAGTCATGCGAATCTCGTCGGGAATTATACAATAGTCCGGATTCGACAATATCATGGGGCAGTCCAACGCAACCAAAGTGACCATAAGGAAGAACCATCGCCGCGAACGATGTTCTTAGAGTTGGCAGAAGCACCGCGTATATACCGCCGACTTCAGGCCTTGTGATATGTCGACGATGATTGTTGCGACTACCGCTCGAAATCTGGCGTGGTGATAAATTTTTTGATCGTTTGACCAAGTTGTGAGATTTGCTTCTCAAATAAACTCTGATAACACCATTGTATTCTTTTACTTGCTTCTCTGTACATCCTATGATCCGAACACCAAAAAGCTCCACCAGAGCCTCGCGGGAGCAGTAGCGCCGTTCGCCGTGCTGGACTGCGTGCATGCGCGATGCTTGTAAAGGCGTCTCTTGGAAGAATAGTCCATGGTCTCTGCAAAACAGAATGTAAAAATTGTTGCTACCTCTCGGACAATGAATGATTTCAGAAGCAAACATTAATCTGTTATTGTTATATAGCTTTCTGAAATGAATAATCTTGTCTTCGTTGTGTATATGTACAATGAAAGAAGACCCGTGACCGAAGGTCCATGATATTGTCTCGCATAATCTTGTAACCTCTGTAGTAGAAGTTTCATGACTGCTTTCGTTGGCGGAATCCTGCAGGGGCGAGACCCGACCTGTTGTTGACTGGCTTGTTTCCAAGGGCATTGCCTCCTGTATGGCCGCTATTTTGGTCCGACTATCTAGCAAAATCTGATTCAACCGCGATTTATAAGTCGAAATTGCATCATCTCTATTGTCGCTGTGGTCTTTATAAACAGTCCGCATCTCCGTAAGAAGAACTTCCAGTCGTTCAAGACAGTCGTCTCGTGCAGTTTTATGGACGCTTTCCGCACAATCCTCTAGACTTTTGAGCTTATGACGAAGCTCGTCCATTTCATTGTTTAGTTTGGCCAGTTTAATCTTGAAAAGTTCCTTGGGGTGCGCCGGGATCTCGCTTCGCTGCCACGACGCCACAACTGCAGATACTCTTTCTCGGGTCTGGAAGGAGTCCTGAATGAGAGCCATGAGCTCGCCGGCTTGTTGTTCATGAGCTTCATAAGAAGCCGTAGTGGCGACAGAACTTGCAAGTCAGCGGTGCAGATTAATAAAGCGGCAAGCATTTCTGGCAAACTCACTTGTTTGGTCTCGTCATTGGTAGCTATCCGTGGGGTTATGCCGAGCGTCGTGAAATAACCATTGACAAGCCCTTGGATTGTGAACCTGATGCCAATAGCAGCCCACAAAATGCATTCGACCGAAATGTGATAAGTTATGAACTATGTTCATAAATATGACAGAAGGGAAAGGGAAGTGAAGAAAGCTTTTCGATTGTGTCAGGTGACTGCACTGCTGCCATCTGCACCAGCTGCAGCCAGCTGACTCCAACGGAATCGGCCACGACCTAGTACAGAGTGAAAGATGAGAAATTATCTGCCGGTGCGTTCATGGCAGTTGGGACTTTGGACCTGACGCCACGACGGATCAGCTACACGCTTTTCTCCCCCATCAGTGATTCTTACCATGGTTGAATCACGCCCAATTCTCCTGTATTTCTCTTTATTATGGCACTTCTCGTTTTCCTTTTTTAACTTTTTTCGTCACTAAATCTAATAACTTGGATGACTCTATCTGATATATAAAAATATAGGTTAAAAGAAGTATTATTAACTAAGCTCTAAAATAGGTAAATATAATTAATTAAAACTAGAAAATACCTTTATTATTGTTAAGCTAGTTACTTAGAATTTAGGGGCCATTAGGTAGGACGAATGATATAGGAATCATAGGAATCTGTATGTATTTAAAGATAGGACTAGTTATATATTTAAACTTAAATTTATCTATTAAGGCTGGATGTGGGATACTGCTTAGCTAAGTTCTTATTATAGCCGCTCCCTACTATAACTGCGGTCGCGAAACGTGTATAGCTAGCCTTATAGAACCTAAGGGGGTATAGGAGTTATAAGGTATATAGTGCCCTTACTATAACTTAGTAGTGTACTAAGAGAGTATATAAAAGAAGAAGTATATATATTTATATAATAAAGTAGAGATTTATACTTTTAAGCACTATTCTTTATTTAATAGCTATATTATAATATATTTTTTATATTTTAGTCTTTACTTTATTAAGTAATATTTTCTATTTAGCCTTAATAACTAAATCTTTTTTCTTTTTAAAGATAATAAACTATTAATTAAATTAAAATATTTATTAAAAGAATTACTTATTTAATTAATTATAGTTTCTGTTATGACCGTTCCTCCCTAAGGCTTTGCGTATAGCTAGCCTCATGAGACCTAAGGGGGCATAGGAGTTGTAAGGCATATAGTGCCCTTACTATAACCTAGCAGCGTGCTAAGGAGGTATATAAAAGGAGAAGTGTGTATATTTATATAATAGAGTAGAGATTTATACCTTTAAGCACTACTCTTTACTTAGTAGCTATATTATAATATATTTTCTATATTTTAGTTTTTACTCTACTAAGTAGTATTCTATATTTAGCTTTAATAACTAAATCTTTCTTTTCCTTAGAAATAGTAAATTATTAATTAAATTAAAATATTTACTAAAAGAGTTATTTATTTAACTAATTATAACCTTACTATAGTTTTATAAAAGGCTAACTATTTATTAAATATAATTAAAGAAAAGGGGTATTTTATAATTAAGAATTATAACCTTACTTATATAAATAATTAAAATACTAATAAAGAAATAGCCTTTAATAGAAAAATTAAGAAAGTAGCTTAATTACTATAAGCTATATAAGTAACTAATAAGTATAAGAACCTTAAGGCACTTTAAAAATCCCTTAAGAAAGTTAACCTTACTAGAAATTATAAAAGTAATAAGCTTAGTATTATTAGTATTTTTAATATTAGTTATATTATAACCTTTAAGCTATAGGCTTATTTTATAGTTATAGTATCTTTTATATATATAAAACTTATAAAAGCCTAACTTAAAGCTTTTATATATAAAGGTAATACTTATAAAAGCCTTTAAAATTTCTTATTAAACTTATATATAGTATTTACTATAAACCTTTATATATTCCTTAAAGACACTACTAAAGTAGTATATACTAGTAGCTATTTTATTAATAATATAAAGCACTAATAAATATAATATACTACTACTAATAGCTTTATAAACTTTAGA
This sequence comes from Claviceps lovelessii, assembly GCA_018360185.1. Taxonomy (NCBI): domain Eukaryota; kingdom Fungi; phylum Ascomycota; class Sordariomycetes; order Hypocreales; family Clavicipitaceae; genus Claviceps; species Claviceps lovelessii. Next base: position 4,715 of record SRPU01000577.1, on the reverse strand, counting down.
GAGTATACTTAAGTAAAATTTATAAAATAGCTAAAAACTAGAACTATTAATAAAAATACTTACTATTTAAAAGCTACTAAGGCACTAATAAACCTTTAATAAAATAATAAAATATTATTTTAAATCTTTTTTTAAAAATAAAGTAAAGTTAAGGCTAAGCTTCTTAAAATTATTTTAAAATAACTTTAAATTTATATATTTCTTAATAGCCTTAACCTTATTACTAAAAAGTAAATATTAAGCTAGGAGTTTCTTTAAAGTTAAAACTACCTTTAAAGCTAAGGCTAAAAGGTAAAAGTTATTAATAAAGAATCCCTAAGTAATTAAAAACGCTTAAGTTCTATAGGGTATAAGTAATAAAGATTATACTCTTTAGTAATAAACTAAAAGTAATATAACTATAAACCTTTTAATAATAAAGACTTTAATAATATTTAATACTATAAGTGCTAAAAGAAGAAATATATATTCCCTAGGTACCTAAAATTAAACTATACTATATATAAAAGTAATAAATATACTATAAGCTAGTACTACTTATACTATAAAAACCTAATATTAAAAACCTTAAATATAAACTTAATTTTAATTAATACTAATAGGCCTTAAAGCTACGCTCCCTTTATAACTATTACCTTTTATAAAATAAATACTCTAGGTATTAATAAAGTAGTTAAATATAAAGAGATAAATAATAGAATAAAAATAAAGGTATTTATATAGTAGAATTACTATTAAATAGCTATTAAAGTATTATTTAATTTAAAAGCTAAAAAATTAATTATTTACCTTAAAATATTAAATAAAGAAAACTAGGTAAATATAGAAGTAAATACTATACTACTAGTTAATGCCTTAAGTAATTTACTTAAGTATAAAAATATATTAAATAAGTTAGTTAATATTACTAATAGTATAGGTTATAGTAAAATATATTAGGTTTACTACTATATTACTAATATATAAAAGAACCTACTCTTAGGTGCTAATTAAGTAAAGAACTATAAGCTATAAATTCTATCTTAGAATAATAAGATTTAGTAATATTTAATAATATAAGAATACCTTATATTTATAGAGTACTTAAAGTAAATTTACTATAAAAAAAAGAATATAATTATATTATTAGTGCTAGCCTTAGTATAGGTTAAGGAGATACTAAGGAATAATAAAAATAGGACTAGCCTATAAATAAGGAAGAGTAATATAAAAAAACCTTTGCTTAATAAGTAAAATAAAAATAATAAGTAATTAAATAGTAACCTAGCTATAAAAAAGCTATTAAAGGTATATATTAAGTTTATAAATATATTTTTAAAAGAATTTATAGGCTAGCTTTTAGCCTTAGGAGGTTATATTTATATAATTAAGCTAATTAATAGTAAGATATCTCCTTAGAGGCTAATTTATAACCTTACTAAAAAGAAGCTATAAATTCTTTATAAATATTTAGCTAATATATAGTAAAAAGAATAGATTTAATAATTAATAAGTTCTTTAGGTGCCCTAATTTTATTTATACTAAAAAAAGGAAATTAGCTTAGGCTATATATTAATTATTATAGCTTTAATAAGGTTATAAGGAAGAATAAGGCCCTACTACTATTAATTTTAAAAATCCTTAATTAATTAAAGGGAGTAAAGGTAGTTATAAAGATTAACTTAAAAAATATATACTATTAGCTATATATTTATAAGAGTAATAAGTAAAAGATAGTATTTTATTATTAATATAGGCACTTTAAATATCTTATAATACCTTTTAGCCTTATAAATATACTAGCTACTTTCTAAGAGTATATTAATAATATACTAGGAGAGCTTATTAATACTATTTATATTATTTACCTAAATAATATTCTAATCTATAGTAGTAATTTAATAATATATAAAGGGTATATTAAATAAGTTCTATAGAAACTCTAAAAGGCTAAGCTTTATACTAATCTTAATAAATATAAATTCTTTATTATATATATTAGCTTTCTTAGCTTTATTATTATACCTAATAGTATTAAAATAAAGCCTAAGTATATTAAAGCAGTAGTAAAGTAGTAGCTACCTTATAATATAATAAATATTTAGTATTTCCTTAGGTTTATAGAATTCTATAAATACTTTATTTAAAAATATAGTAAAATTACTATTCCCCTTACTAACTTACTAAAGGGTAATAATAAAGGGGCTTTATAGCTAAGTAATAGTAAGCTAGCTATATTTAATTAACTTAAGTAAAAGTTCTTAAAAGCCCTTATTTTTATTTATTTTAATTTAAAGGTATTACTAAGAATAGAGATAAATATATTAGCCTTTACTATTAAAGCTATTATAGCTTAATTATAGCTAAATAGCTAGCACTTTATAGCTTATATATTAAGGAAGCTATTTAGCCTAAAACTAAGATATATAATACTAAATAGTAAGCTTTTTACTATTTAAAAGGCTTTTTAAATATAAAGGCATTACTTAGCTTATTTAAAGCACTCTATTTAAGTTATTATAAATTACTTAAATTATAAGTATTTTACTATAAAGCTAAAGCTATTTAGCTATTAAGTAAATACCTTTAATAAGCTATATTTATTTAACTTTATTATAAAGTATTAGCTAGGTAAGCTAAACCTTATAAATAACTTATCTTAAAAATTAGACTACTTCTTTAAAGAAATAATAGTAAAAGTATAAGTATTATATTTATTACTATTTTTTATTAAGTTTATAGCTAGTAAGCTATATAGCTTTAATATATAACTAGTAGCTAATACCTTAAATATTTAAAATAAGGTTATTAGATTATTACCTTAACTAGCCTTACTACCTACTAATAGTAAGCTATTACTAAGCTATATATAAATAATAACTAAGTAAAATATAAAGCATTTAGCTTAAATCTTTTTATTATAAATTAAGGGGTAAGTAAAGTAAAAAAAATTATATAAAGTAATATAAGTTAAAGCTAGTATACTTTAACCTTATAATAAGAAGAGTTTATAGCTAAGGCCTAATAGTTTAGGTTTAAATACTTAAATATTACTAAAGAACTAGTCTATATATAGTATATATACTATAAGTAAGGGAGTAGGTAGCTAAGATATTAAAATCTTAAAGAATAAAACTAAGTATTCCCTTAACTCTATAAGGCACTTAGGTTAGCCTTATTTATTATATAGTAAACTTCTACCTAAGGAAAAAACCTATTAAAAGCTTATAGTAAGGTTATTAATTATTAAGAAAATCTTTTTTAAGTTAATTTTTAATAAAGCTAACTATAAGGAATTAATTACTTTAATATTTAAGACTTTAAAGTCTATATAGTTAAGGGATGCCTTAGTATAATAGTAATTAAAGCTATTAAGTAGTAGTAAAATACTAGTATCCCTAAAGAGTATTGCTTAAATAGTTAATAAAAATAAACTACTGCTATATAAGGGCTAAGTATATATTCTAGCTAAAATAAGAAGTAAAATTTTATAGCTAACTTATAATAACCCTATAATAGGCTATTATAAAGTTAGTAAAACTATTAAATAAGTTATAAGCTAGTATTTCTAGCTAAAGCTAAAATAAGATATTAAAACCTATATTAGTAATTATATAAATTATTAGCTTAATAAGCTAAGGTTATACTAACCTTATAGTAAGCTAGTAGCGCTACTAATACTAAAGAAACTATTCTAAGAAATTTTAATAAACTTTATTATAAGCTTACCTTTAGTTAAGTAAGTAAATAGTAAGATATATAATATAATCTTAGTAGTAGTAAATAGATTTTCTAAGTATATGCTATATATTACTATAATTATAAAAATAATTAGTAATAATTTAGTAACTATTTTTATTAAGAATATTTTTTATAACTATAATATACTAAAAGGCATTATAAGTAATAAAGATATAGTTTTTACTAGTAAATTCTAAAGGACTTTCTACTACCTCTTAGTAACTAAGTAGCTATTTAGTACTATATTTTACCCTTAAACTAATAGTTAAACTAAAAAAATAAACTAAATCTTAAAATACTATTTATAAGCCTTTAGGTATACTAAATAAACTAATTAGCTTAATTACTTAGCTCTTATATAATTTATATATAACACTAGCTATTATATAGCTTATAGCTATATACTAGTGGAGTTATTATAAGGGTATAAACCTAAAGGACTAAACTAAGTAATAAAGCTATTAAATATTATTAATTAAAATACTAAAATTAAAGTAAAAGAACTATAAGCTAAATATATAGAGATAAAGCAGCTACTTAGTAATACTTAGGCTTAGTATATAAAATACTATAATACTAAGCGTAAGCTAATAAACTTTAATATTAAAAACTATATTCTTTTCTTTATAAAAAATATTAACTTATAATAATTAAGCTAAAAGCTTATAGTAAAATATTTAAAACCTTACTAAATTACTAAGAAAGTTAGTTATTATAGCCTTACTTACTAGCTTAAACTACCTTTAACTCTAAGACTATATAATATATTTAATATTATAAGCCTTAAGCTATTTAAAGGCAATTTATACTAAAAAAAAGCAGTAGTAGCGTAGCTACCTCTTAAGGAGAATACTAAAGTATATAAGGTAAAATAAATTATAATCTATAAATATAAGGGTAAGTAGTAAAAATACCTAGTAAAGTAAAAAGGCTATAATAAAATAGAAAACTTATAGGTGCTATAAAGAGACTTTACTTTAAAAGATATAATTAA
>SRPU01000576.1:0-16496 GCA_018360185.1 Claviceps lovelessii | reverse complement strand
AGCAAAAAAAAAAAAAACACACACGCAAGGATAGACAAAAAAGAGCGTTATATCTGGCCAGTGTATTATTACAGGTGATGCTTTCCTTTCCAAGAGCCTCGGCGAATGAAGAAGGGGGAAAAAAACATTCCACGCCACGCTGTCTTGGGATTACGACGTTTATGATTGGCTCAGCCAAACGCAGGGCGGGGGTGCACAGACGGTCCGCTCAAAACGAACTTGGATGATAATCGACGTGGCGTGAGTGGCTCAACGGGGGACCCGCAAGTGGAGCAAGTACTAGGTACCTAGTGTCTTTATTCTTCGTCAGACTGATAGTATGAGGCTGATAGAAACATCTTGGGCTGCTGGATGTAAAGCGGGTGGCAGCTGGAGAAAGACCTAGAAATCGAAAGAAACGTTATGGACCGCCAGCAGAAAAGTCGGCCGATGCAGGTGCAGTCTGAGCTTGGAGCCAAGAAGCCGATGCCGGAGGTCTGAAGTCGCGGCAAAGGTACGCACATCGGTACATTGATGATCAATTCGGGGAGTTTGCTTATATAAGCACCTGTGCTCTGTGCCACACAAAGTTTTGATACAACATGCCCGTTGTATTGGGAAGAACAAGTAAAACTAGGTCGAGCGGCCGTAGAAGAAAGATGGAAAACTGGCGAGCCCAGATTGGAAAATCATGACACAGCGGCGGAGCATTTGCCGTGACGACTCTTTGTTTGAGAACCACCTTGTCTCTCCCCTTGGACCCGTGCAGTATGATTTGAACAGAGTAAGTGCGAAATATGCTGCGCGAAGATGTGAAGTATCTAAATCCAGCAAGCGACCGCCGGCTTGAAAGCCAGCTTGAAAGCCACCATGCAAGATTTTAGAACACCAAGTTCAGCTTCAAGCCCGCGTGCCGGCGTGCCGGCGTTCCCAAAGCGGCTAGACCAGCTCCCTCGGGTCCCGCCCTGTCGCCTCCGCGACGTCGCACAGCAAACTCCACCGCCCCTCTCAAACTTGAAATCTGCCTTCCGCCCGGCACCCCTCTCGAGGCCGTCACCCACTTCATCACTTCATCCATCCTCAAACCACACATGACACTCGCGTCATCCTGATAAGGTGTCCAACCACCACATCACAGACTCATCAGGCCATCCAACAAACATAGGAGAAGCGCCATCTGAAAAAGATAATAAAACAAAATATGGACTCTCCTCAACAAGAACAACAAGACGCGCCCGCCCCGGTCATCAGATTCCGCAGCACCAAAACCCGCAAAAACTTTCGCCAACGCCCACAAGACGAGCAACAGCAGCAGCACCAGCAGCACCAGCAACAGCAGCACCACCAACCACTACGGCAATCCCCCCCTTCCTCCCCGTCGCGTACCTCCCACGATGAGGCGGAATCCTCCTCCTCCGTCACAGCCGTCTTGCGCGCCCGCATGGCTCGCAAATCCCGCCTCGGCGGCGTAGCCTTCAGCACCGACTCCCAGGCCGATGACCACGCCGTGCGGGTGCCCGACGATGGTGACGGAGACGAAGAAAACAGGTTTGCCGTCACAAAGGCCATTCCTGATCGGTTCATGCATCAGACGGGTCTTGTGTCGACGCTCAACGACAAACACATGTACGTTCATGATGGGCGTCTCTCCTGCACCCAACAACCACTCTTCCGGCGTCCAAGCATTTCAAATTTCAACATCAAATCTGTTTTTTTTTTTTTTCGGGTCAAATATGAAGACGGAGAAGAAGGGAAAAGGAAATAAAAAATCACATACAGCGAGACTAATCATACAAGGACCGAGTATATAGAATCCCGCCTCTCCAGCCGCGCCGCGCCACCGCCGTCCAACTCGTGCGATGAGCATGCCGACCCCGCCAACACAGCCTCTTCGTCGTCGGATCTTCGCCCGCGAGCCGTCCAGCCCACGCGACAAGGCAAGATTGTCGAAGTAGACCTCAGATCCCAACCGCTGCCCAGTAGCGATGACCCGCGCAAACGCAAACCCGATGGGCCGCTGCCTCCGGCGCCGAGACGCAGAACTCGCCGTGGAAGCGACGATATGAAGCGCGATCAATTAGTCGAGGCATTTTTGCACGAGAATAAATGTATGCAGGCAGTCATCCGATCCGTTTCTGTTTCATTTTCATTTCATTTCTTCTTTCTTTCTTTCTTTCTTTCTCTCTTCTTCTTTCCTCGTTCTTTCCTCGTCCTTGTCCCCCCCTTTTCCTTGTTCTCTCTTATTTTGGTTATCACCATTCCATGGCCCTTCAGCTAACACATACCTCTAGTGGACGTCTACGACATCCCCACCCGAAGACCCCACAACGGCCCCCGCGACGGCCGCTCCGCCGACGACCGCATGGCCGAGGAATTCCGCCGCCGCTTCTTCGACGAAATGGCCCTGCGTCGACAGCGCAGGAAGCCCATCCCCCCGACGCGACAGCAGCGAGAGCTGCGCGAAATGCGCGCAAGTGAAGTCCTCAAGGGTCCCAAGCTCGGCGGCAGTCGGAACAACAGGGCCGCCGTGCGGAATATCCTCCTCAATCAGGAAAAGGAGAAGATGGGCCGAAAAACCCGCTAACGAGCTGCGCATTCCACGGGCATTGTTTTCTTGTCTTTTTTTTTTTCTTTTCTTGTGTGTGTATGTCATACTTTAAGCGAGTTCGTCTGTATTATTTTTTTCCCCTCTTCTGTCTTGTGTAAGAGTATCGTTTTTATTTTCCGGTTTAGTTCGGAGAGGGGACACGGTTTTTTTTTTTCTTTTTTCTAAAGAATAAGAATACGTACTTTTGAATAGTTACTCGTGGTGCATGAGCTGCACTGCAAGCATGACTTTATCCTACGCAATGGCAATGAGAAATCCTCTGACGGCGGTGCTTTGTAATCTGGGATGCAAGGCCATACACTGGTTTGTATCCTTGCAGTGTGGTCAGGCAATTTCGAGGAACATTATGCCATAAAAGTTCTAGGTAAAAGAGAAAAAAGAAGAAGAAAAAGAAAAGAAAAGAAAAAGAAAAAGAAAAAGTCGGAATTTGTGCATAGAAGATGAGGGGGTCCAACGCAATAATTAATGTGATGTGATTACATTCGTCATGTGCAATAGACCTGCGCCCCTTTAAGTCTACGAGTGGGACTTACACCCGCCATTCCACAAATTGGACACTTGGCATTAATTCTTCCTTTGATTGTTTATTGGTAAAACTGCATGTCAGTATCAAGAGGAAGAAAAAAGCCCCAGACGATCATGTTTCGTCGTCACGTGGATGCATACTATCCAATACTCAATCAAAAATCAAAAGTCGGTCTGCTAGTCCATGAGCTTCTCAAAAAATAAAACAGAAACAGAAACAGAAACAAAATCAAGAATCAAACAGTAAGCCTCCCAAGCCCGATGTATCCAATGATTTCATGACCGTTGTATCCTTAATAAAACGCCAACAGTACAAAAAAAAAACCGATTGATGAAGACCGGCAGCCCCGTTGACCAGTAAAGGATTGACAAGATAGGTAAAAGAACTTGGACGGGTGAAGTCTTGAATGATAAAGAAATAGAATGGGCCAGTCAGATCTACTCCGCAGAAAAATCTTGTCAGATCAGTACAAGGAGAACGCCGCAATAAAAAGCCAAAGTACTCCAGAATGAGAGACAAGAAAGATACCAAGAAAAGATGTTGGACGAAATTCTGGAAGCAACACCTTTGTATAGTATCATGACTTTCCTGTAAACGCCAAATAGCTGCTCGACCCGAGAAGACGTGAAAGCACGTGCGCCAATTAAAAAAAAAAAATAAAAGGTAAAGGAAATACCGGCGGGATTAAAAAAAAAGGACTCATGTCTAACCGTCACAGGAGAGAGCCATTCATCTGATGTCGAGCTGAAAAGGCTTGAACCGACCGCCGATGGTTGCACAGCGTGGGCACTTCCTTCGTGCTCCATGTTCTGCCATGAGCACTTCCACACATGTCGAGCACAAGCCGCAGATGCATTCCGTGCAGGCATAGGAGTTCTTGAGGGGAGATATGCTTTGGCAGGCTGCGCAATAGATCTGCGTGTTCTGCGACGATAAATAACTCGGGGATGAATCTGAAAGCACTCGGGCTCCAATGTGAAATTTCTCTCCACCCTCACCGCTTTCAACAGACGGGAAAGGGTCGATCCCGTCCTGATTGAACGATGGTGGTGTCAAAGCTTGCTGCAATGGGGACGCTTGGTAGTGTCCGGGCTGAACTTGCTGATGAGGGAGTGGTGGTTGCGAGCCACGATGTATCGACACTGGCGATTGTGGTATCTGTGGAGTGTGCAAGTCAGAATCGAACCCTTTTCATCATCATTACCAATCATCATGCAATCACTCCCAACGCGTTTCCTCCGTTTCGATATCCACTTCGTCTCTTACCGGTGTCCGATCTTCATCCACGTCACCAGCAGCAGATGCAGCTTGATCAGCTGCGTCTATGAGGTCCTCCCAGCGCTTGCCATAATCTGCTGATGGCTCTGCAGATAGTGCCTTGCGATCATTAGCTGGCCTGAACCGATCCTCGTTCTGGATGCGGCGCAACCAATCCGCAGCGGATCCTCGGGAATTTTTCTTCTTGTGACCAGGCTCGCGGCTACGCTTAGTTACGGACTGTTTTCGCGGGCAATTCGGGCCCATCGGTCGCTGGAGAGGAGGAAGCGTTGACGAGCGGCCTGGAGGTGACGTAGTCATTAGCGACGGGAGGATATCCCGCGGTCGATTGACGTTGGAAGTGTACGGGTCGCTGGTGATGTCATTGCTGGTCAGATGCAGTGGCGCGAGTTCGATGGAGGTTCGCGGTATGCGACGACCGTCAGAGTCTGAGTAGTATCCCTGTCATATCGAATGCGAGGAGGTCCGGGCACGTCAGTCCAACCCAAGAGAGTCATCGTAACTGAGCTACCGACGATTGATGATGTGGCAGGGGCGGAGTGGGATTTTAACAGACTTACACCATCCATTTCCGTATCTCGATCAGGCTCGAGGCTATGTAGCTCAGCTAGTGCTACTGCAGCACCTGCAATTCCGAGGGTCGAGCCTCTACTACTACTACTGGTAGTATATTCGTCGCTCAATCGACCTGTCTTGGTAATGCTTGATCCGTCGCGATAATAGTTTCTTCGGTCGTGGGCTTCTGCATGCACGATAATTAGCTATTGACTACAGCTCTGGCGCGAAGAGTGAGCACAGCCGAAACGGAAAAGGCAAGGAAAAGGGGCGGCACAGACCATGCCCAGCCGAGGACGGAGCTTGCTCGGCACGGCGTTCTTGAGGGGGCGTATTGATCATGAGCAGAAAGCTCTCCTCGGTCGCAGGTAGCTTGGGGATGTAGTGCTCCGGGTGTGCTCGACGGATGTGCTCTTGCATGGAGCGGTAACGTTTTTCCTGGCACGGACAAAGTCGGTCAGTCCGATTCAAAATTGAAGACACCACCAGGCCGAGTGCGGGTCAGGATGAGGCGCAGCATAATCGGTCATTGCAGGTTGTTACCTCGGCACGACGGCAACTTGATGTCGTCAAAGAGCAAGGGCGGGGAAGATGATGGAAACTTACACCAGTACATCGCTTGCGACAACTCGAGCCATCTTGATTTCGGAGCGGACAGACCACCTCATTGTTGGCATCCGTGATTGAGAAAGAGGATGTCAAAGACGTGCGAGGCGGCATCTTGGTTACCCCCACCATACGCCGAGATTGCTGAGACAAAAGTAAAAGATCGGATACAGGAACAACAGCGACAAAAAAAAAGGGGGACAAATCCAAATCAAATTCGAGGTGAGACCAAGATAGAGCACTCAGCTTATCAATTGAGCAGGATAAAGGTAGATAAAGAGTTGCTGAGCAAAGTGGCGTTAATTAAGGCGAAAGAAAAAGAGGCTTTCTCTATAGCACTAATAGTGCAGTGTCATGCGTCAGACTTTAAAGTTGCAGCAAAGTGAATTGTGCTGAGCGCGTCGAATAGAACCCCAGGGCGAACTGGTGAAGAAAAAAAAAAAGAGATGAACGTGATTGAAAGCTGACGATTGGTGGCATAAAAAGGCCTTGGTAAAACGTATGTAGGATTATTGATGAAAAGCTTTAGGCCAGAACTGGACCAACTAATGTTCAGGCGACTCTAAGCCATGTCGTGAAAGGCAAGTCCTGAGCAACTGCTGCGCTGAAGCGATAATGAGTCGACGGGCTGGCCGGACTGTACGAACACGAAGACTTGTTGTGGGGAAGCCAACTATGTAGTAAGCCTCACAAAAGAAAGAGGAACTGTTGGATAACTGGTTCTTCGGCAGGGCGAAACCAAAGTTTTAAGCTTTAGGGCGTCGACTATGCTTCGAAGTTCAGATGCGTAACAGCAGTGGGAAAGGAGCTTCGCCACAACAGAATGAGTTTTTTTTTTTTTTTTTTCTCTTTTTGTTTTTCGACTCTGGTGACTCGTGTAGAGTGGCAGCGCAAGTCGAAACGAGTCTTTCGGATAGATAAAGCTGCGAATAAGCAGGGAGGACAGCGCGGGTTTGCAGAATGCAGCGTAGACAGCTTCCTTCAAACCGGCGAGCGAGCGCCAAGCAGCTGGAAGACGGGATGGAGGGGGAGGGGCGAGGAGGGCGAGGTGCAAGACGATCAAGAGGACCAACGGGACCGAGAAGATGGTAAGGAACCGCGAAGCCCAAGAAGACGTAAAAAGACGTAAAAAGACGTAAAAAGACGTAAAAAGACGTAAAAAGATGTAGAAGACAAGAAGAACAAAAAGACGTAAGAAGACAAAGCAATAGCAAAGCCAGGCAAGCAAGCAGCTGAAGATGGGGCGGGGAGCGGAGGCAAAATGACTGCCGAATAAAAGACCTGGAGGAGACCTTGGAGGAGCGCGCAGCGCGGGCAACGACGAGCGGCGAGCGGCGAGCGATGGAGCTTCGATGGAGCTTCGCGGGACTCACTCAGGAGCGCCCCGATAAAAGTCGTGGGGATGGTTGATCTACATAAACGGCAAGAGCAAGCCGGCCCAGTGTCATTGCCCTCTGCCACTTGCCCTCTCTGTCACTTGCTTGACTCAAAAGTCTGGGAGCATGGAAGAAAAGGAAGGATCGAGCCCGACACTCCGCCTTGACACTTTGACGCTAACAGGAAGGACCTAAGAGGTACAAACTGTATGTACTGCCTAGTACCTTACTTTGAATGTTACTTACCTAGTACCTTTAAGCTCCGAGGTTATTAGCAAGCAGACGTAGAGCTTGAGCGACATAAGAGAGCTGTCAGCTAGGTACCTAAGTAGGTACCTATAAGTACCTAAAACAAATGCATGTACGAACTTTAGTACTTCCCACAGTACTTTACTCAAATCGCGCGCGTGTCGATTGATCCATCGCGACGTTCAATGCTGGGTGCATGTGCAGATTGCGCAGCCCGGACCGGTTTGGCGGCTTCCAATGAGGGTGTATCATCAGAGCATTGGAGCCTCGGAGCACAGCACAGAGCGGGAGAGCGGGAGAGCTGGAGAGCTGGAGAGCTGGAGAGCAGGAGAGCAGGAAGCAGGAGAGCATCAAGAGCATCAAGAAACACCAGAAGGGTCAGACCCATTCCAGGATCCATCATGGCCACGGCGTCGGCCGAGGCGTCAGGCGCAGCGCACCGAAGCACCAACAAGCAGGCTGACTCGGTGGCAACTTTGAAGAGGCTAGTTGAGCCTGGTGGCGCCGAAAGTGAAGGGGTGGAATGTATTGACTTTTCCCCTCCACGGTTCCATCTCATCAATGCAGCTGCATCAGTCTTCTTCACCTTTGCCGCCTGGATTTGCCGGTGCTGTCCCTGCAGCGACTCGTTGGGTCCAAGTCAGCCTTGCTTTGAGCTGGAGGCATGCCCATCCTCGGCAATAAACAACACATGCAGACAGCTCCCAGCCCAGAAACCGAGAACAGGGGTTGCTGGCAGCCCGAAGTGCAGCTCTGGAAGCTTATTGTGAGCTTATGATCCCTTGGAACTTGCGCCATCGGGGCCCATCGTGGCAGAGAAGAGGAGCGGCCGAGCTGGCAACACCGGCAACATGTCGAAATCTTCCAGTCTTCAAGCTCATGCACGGCCAAGTAAGCTCATGCAGCTCCGGACCAGTACCTGCCTACTCCTGCTATTGCACCTCCTCCTCCTGCCTGTAGCTCTCAGCTGGCGGGAAACCAGCCAATGGTCCCTGCCATCTCTAGTCAGCATCACTACGATTGGTCGAGCGGGTTCCTCGTGGTCACAGGCTGTGGGGACAGGAGGAGGATTGGGCTGACCAGGTGGATTCTGAATTGAATTCGAGGAAGCTCCTCCCAGCGGCTCTCGAGCCTTTGATTCAGGCTGCTTTGCACGTGGCCTTGGTCTGGTGCGCGCCATCGTCACTCGGAAGGATTGTGCAGGTCTGAATGTAGCCGGATGCCGACCAGATTTGAGAATAGAAGACGGCAGACATGGCTGATGAAGCGGAAAACTCGGAAACCGCAGAACCAGCAGAACCAGCAGAAACCGCAGAGACGACAAGCAGACGTCACAACGCACCGCGCACGATAAGCGATATGGAGCCTGCCACTTCAGAGGCTAAAAAATAAATAAATGGGATGCCTCTTTCGGCTAAAGCACCAAGCAAAGCACCAAGCACCATGCACCATGCATCAGGCACCAAGCACGACGCCGACCGGCGGGTCCGACCAGACCAGACCAGACCAGGCCAGACCAGACCAGACCAGACAGATCAGACAAACAGACGGTCCATGTTCCAGTCGCCACCAAGTGACAAGAGCAGAGCGACCAGCTGCCAGACTGCCTGCCAGACTGCCAGCTCCCGGACACCCGGGCTCGACAGCTAGAGCTTTTCCGGCAGTCAACCAGACATCCATCCACGTCAGTGCTGCTGGCGGTTTCGCTATTGTTTGGCTTTGCTCGGCCCGGGCGTCTCGATGCTTTGTGTTGGTGTGGTCATGATTCAAGCAGGTCCTGGCGGTGGATTCCTTTTTGTTTTCTTCTCCCCAACCCTTCAATCTCTCGGTTGACCCCCTTCTTTTGACGGTTTCACTGTCACCCAATCAACCCAAGATCCGCTCTGCACGCAACAGAAGCGCGGAGCAGGCGCGCTGCAAGGGGTGCAGCAGTTTGAGAACATGAGAGTACTTGGCCAGGTAGTACTCATTCATCCAAGTACACGTGTAATGAATGTACTTCTACTGCCCATGACTACGATATAATCACATGACACTTGCTAGCTGCCATGATTTTAGTGAATTTTTCTAATGTGCGGTATCTCGACTGGTGCTGGGAGCTTCTGCGTTTCCGTGGAAAGCTGCCGAAGACATGAGCAATCATTCATTCGATTCTTCGGATCGTAGACAATCGTTCATGTTTGTGGAATGCGGGTTGGGATGGGTGAGCCAGATGATCGGACCACCAAAAACCAGATACCTACTAGGCACCCAGCTATGGGTACTGAGATGTCCGAGTACCTAGGTACCTTCTAAGTACATGATCATCACATGCAGCACCCAGCTGACCAAGCGGGACCCAGTGGATGACAGCTTGAGCTTCTCATGTTCATCCACTCTCAAGGTGAACTGCCAAGGCGGTGACCCCGCCTATTTTCTGCTTAGAGTGCCTGGTCAACAGCGGAGACGGCCAGCAGCGGCCCCGCCAGCGGCCCCGCCAGCGCAAGCGGAGCTGTTGGCTGGTCGTCCAAACTTCAAAGCAGCACAGCCGGCCGGCCTCGCTGACTTTTGTGGCAGCAGCTGTCCCGACTTCTCGGCAGCTGCCCTGGCCCTTCTCACAGCTGGCAGGTTTTGTCTTTGTCTGCTTTGCACCTGACATCTGGGGCCAACATGCCCTCCCTCGCAAGTGGGACGAGGGAACTCAAACTTCTTCTTCTTCAATCACCAGATGGCCTTGCAAATGGCTCTTACGAGAGCGAAAGTCGCTCTTGCGAGTCCTTACGAGTCCTTACGAGTCCTTCCGAGTTCTTGCGAGACGCCAGCGTGAACCGGCGGCTCGTATGTATGTCCACACAAATCAGCCATCTCACGACCAAACGCGGGTCTAGTGTGCGTTATGATGTATGTTTACTTGTTGTCCCGGCACTGGATCTCTTCTTACATAAAGCAGAATGCACAAGGCATGCAGTCCGGTGCGCATCGCAACAATGAGGTATGAAGGGAAAGGGCAGTCTGAGACACTGTGTCGCAAAAATTTCGCCCGTGCCTTAATTGTCCCAAAGTTCTCATGTCTGATGCACGCATGCTCAAGTACACATGTATGTACATACATACTACGTGCTTGATGTAGGTACATATATCAGTCCAAGGGAGCGCGCTTGAAAACAAGACGCAGTTCCCTTCCTTGCCTCTGAACGGCGCATCTCCTCTCTTGACCTTGCCTACTTGTAGCGACCGCATTTCTTGAGGGCGGGCATGAAACCAAAGTCATAGACAGAAAGGCCTCGGTCATGGCACTTACCATCAAGCAACTCAATGGCGATGCCTCGTTTCTGCTTACCTTTGAAAGAATAGGCCCTGACTCGACAGCTGGGACGAGTTCGTCGGATCCGTTCCGGATTTTGCTCGATCCCTGTCTGGCACCATCGTCGTCCTCTCCTTCGGCCTCCCGAGCTCGACAAGCGTGTGTATCACCCAAGGATGTGCCTGAGCCGGACGTCATCATCATCAGCAACAGTCGCAGTGAGCACTGTAACGAAGCTACCCTGCGACAATTTGCGCGCGGGGGACCCAAACCTCTCGTACTTGCCGAGTCCGGGGCCGCCAAGGTGATCCAGGGATGGCGACATTTCGATCCAGACAAGGTGATGGCGCTCCATCGATGGCGGGACCCTCGACAGACGGGCCGAAGCACCGTGGTGAGAATTCCCGTTCCCGCCACAATTATTGGAGGCGATGAAGGACTCGTCACCGTCGCCTTCATCGCCCAGAAACGAGAACGAAAGGGACTCCGCTCCGCAATAGGCATCACCTACCGCCCAGCATCGTCAGGGCGCTCCCTCTATACTCGCCCCGTGAGCACCACCATCTTGACCAGCAATAGAAACAGCTCTTCCCCGTTTCTCGCGCTCAACAATTCTCCCACCTTGCCGCCGCTGCCGCCCTTCACCCCGCTCGCGCCGTCTGCCTCCCAACCCGTGGCCCAATCGATTCGAGCCACGCGCTCCATGGCCTCGCTCTCTCCTCACGCCAGGGACCGCAGCGTGTCCATCATCTTCTCCCCCCACGGCATCCCGTACCGCGATATTGAGCCGTACGCCACGTCTCATCTCCTCGCCGAAGCGGCCCTTCCTCTCACCGTCCTGCTTCATAGCTTCGACACGGTCTCGAGGCCATGGTGGTTGGGGGGCACTCTCACCAGCGGCTTCGAGGACGGACAGGAGATCATTGCCAAGCTGTGCGCGAGAAGCTGGATCAGCGCCTGCGACGCAGACAAGAACAACACCAATGGCTTGGTCAGGCGCTTCACTCGTCGTAGGAGATATACCCGCGATGAAGTGCGACGACTCCTTGACGGGCCAGCGGATGCAGGACGCAGTCCAAAGGCCGAGAGACCGACTGAGGTGCTTGCCCTGGAAGTGGGTGAAGATGTCACCTTGACGAGCGAAGGCATCTGGCCTCCGGATCCGGCTTTACAGAATGATAAGAAGAAGAGGCAGTTTAGCATTCGGCATATACCTGCCAATGTGCAAGATTTGTCCCCAGGCAAAACCACGTACGGATTGACGCAACGCGGGCCAGCAGCAGTGGCGGTAGCTTAACACATGGTCGGGCACGGTGTTTTCTCTCTCTCTCTCTCTCTCTTCCCTTCCTCCCCTTTTTCTTTTTGCCCCCTATTGTACTCGTCCCACCCCAACTGTCTCGTCATGAGCGGGATGAAGTATACCGTTTAACAACAAGACGGCAACGTTCATCCTATCGTTCTCTTTCTTACCCTTCCTCTTTATTCTTCCTTTTTACCCTAATATTTCGTCCCTATCCCCTTACTCCTTCCTTTTGTCGCCCTTTTTGCTTCACCCCATGTATGGGGCTTCTCCCACGCTGTAGCACCCGGCCCGCTGGCCAATACCTCGTCCCCTCGCCATTTTGTCCTCTTATCATGTACGACTTAGTTTTTTTAATAAACGGGTAATTGCCACAATATGCAATACGTGCAGTGTCTGCATTGTATCGGTATTCAATGTGCCCTTTCTGCACAAGCATGACACGGAACTTTCTTCTCATCTTTTTTCCGCCATTCTTTGTTTGTTGTTCCCTGCCCGGCATGGTAAGTTGGCGCCCGATTGGCTGTCTGGCTCGCCCCCGGGGTGGAGAAGGGCACGAGCGTTGGGCAGTCCGGAGTCCGGAGTCCGGACATGTGCACATGGCGCTGCCCCGCATTTGTGCTCCAGCCCAGCTTTGCCCTCGTCCCGTTTCCTGTCCTCTTTCCCCTTTTTCTCTTTCCCATCGTTTCCTATTCCGAGGACACGAGATGACGGCGGGCAACTGTCCATGTTGTTTGCACGTGGGTCGCGCGTCGCGCGCGTAGCGGTCCCCCGGGCCATGGCGCAAAAAAAGCATGACAGACAGGACGGGGAGGGTGGATTGCATTGCGTGGGGTAGCATCGCTCGTGTAGGTACTCATGGAAGGGGGAATAAAGGCTGGGGTGGGATATGGTTATCGCCTTGGTGCCGAGAGGGCTACATCTCCGTACCTATCCACACTTATACAAGGAGTCATGTGGAGGAGGAGGGAGTGGCTTCCGATCGGCGAGTCAAGAAATGTGGATGAGTACAATGGTGTGGTCTTCTCGGCATCAAGGGGACGACAGCACACACGACACCGGCACAAGACCCCGGTGTGAGGAATGCTCGTTCGAAAAAAAAAAAACATGAGATGTACTCACGGGTTGTTGAGCCCGGAACGCGCAACACTACCTACATACATTCATATGCTCGACCTGTCTCATGTCCCATTGCAAAGGAAATCCAAAGTCCTGTGTCGGTCGGTTTGCCTGGCGGTTCTGTGCGCCGGAGCTGGCGCTTGGTTGTGAGCATGCCTGTTTACAGGCGTGCATGCGTGCATGCATACATACTACGTACTAGTAGGTACCTAGTACTTTCATGTTGTACATAGTACATGTACTACGTAGATGGTTCCCTCCCCCGTGGTCCAAATGAAAAAAAAAAAAAAATAAAAAAAAAAAAGATTTGTAAAAAACCGTGCTTTCTTCGTCCTCATTTCAGCTGCTTCAGAATCTCGCTCAGGAAGTCCTCAAAGCTGAGTGTGATAAAGCCATCGCGATCAGCGTCGTACTTCTTAAACACATCCGTCATGCGCTTCAGCGAGATACAGCTCTGGACGAACAGGTCGAAGCTCATGACGCCCTCGCCGCGCTTGTCGTAGGTCCGGAAGAGGAGCTCCACGAAGGCGGGGCTGAGACGGTACCGGAACGCGATGAGCGCGTCCGTGAACTCCTGGAGGGAGATGTTGCCGCTGCGGTCGACGTCGAAGCGGTCAAAGAGGGTGCGCCACGAGGCGAGGAAGGACCACAGGCCGCAGAATTCGTCAAAGTTGATGGTTCCGTTGCGGTCCGTGTCGAACATGCGGATCATCATGCGGACGGTCTGGATGTCGAAGGCGGTCCAGTCGCCATTGACGAGGGCTGTTGAGAGCTCTCGTTCTGAGAGTTGGCCCGTTCCTGGGAGCTTGCGTGTCAGTTTGGGGGCCTTTTTTCTCGAGTGTGTGAAGGGGGGGGGGGGGGGCTTCCCAACTCACCATCCTTGTCTACGGCACGGAACAGAGGCAGCAGCGTGGGATCAGCGCCCGGCCTGGCTTCCAGTGGAGAGACTGGTGATCCGGCGTTGTGAGACGACGACTGCCGTGTCTGAGCCGATCCTGGCCGCGGCGCCGCTTGTCCAGAGTGAAACGTCTGGCTATGAGTCGGTTGCTGGTGAGGAGGATGCGCGGAGTGGTAGTGATCGCGGGAAGGCTTCGTTTCGTATCGGCTCGATTTGTCGTGATGCGTTTGGGGAGGCGCGGAACTCGGTTTCTGCTTCGTTTTCGTATCAACATCATCACTTCATATTCGTCTTGCATTGTGTGAACTATCCAAGATTTTGTTCCTCGTCTTATCGCGATAAGAAGCTTAGTCCGACCAGGAGTTAAAAAAAAAAAGAAAAAGAAAAAAGAACACGGGCGCGCGTAATCAATCCTACTTACTTCGGGTTCGGCAAACCTATCCAGAACAAAGACAGAATAATTAGCTTTTTTTTTATCGCGAATGATATTTCGTTGCGCAAGCAAGACGAGAGGATTTTTTTTTCCCTCTCCTACCCCTGGGCAGTCTGCACCAGCGCGGGGCACGACCACGGCACAGAGCAACGTCGATCTCCAGTGAGGGGTAAATGCAGTAGTACATCGATGGAAGCATAACGAAGGTGAGGGGTCGAAAAAAAAAAAAAAAAAAAAAAAAAAAACCAGCCGGCCTACCTTGGCAAGGCATCCGGATTGTAGGGTCGATTGTACGCCATGGCAAAGGGAAGCGATGATCGTATCGTGCTTGTCCTCTGCTTCGACGGCGATGACACGAAACGTGACAAGAAACGGGCGGGCTGCCTCGAAAGCTGTAGTCGTGTGGCGAACACCTAGCCAGTGTTTTGTCGTTGTCGTTGTCGCTGTTGTCGCATGTATGTAATGTCAGATTTTCTTGGTCGGAGAAACGTCCTGGGGCAGTGGCAGCCCTGAGCGGGGGCAGTGAAGTTGATGCAACCAGGCAGGCTCTTTTGCGTGCGATGGAACCGGGCGGGTTACGCTGGAGGTTGGCTTGCGACTGGACAGTGTATGTGTGTATGGTATGTCCAGGTTGAGTCTGCTTTGATATTCGGGCGGGCGGGCGGGCGGGCGAGGATGCGGGATGGAAGTGGTCAGGTCCAAGTTGGTTAAATAAACGGGATCCGAGTGGGACGAGTTTTACGCGCCGTGCGGCCCACCAAGGCTTCAGTAAGGCACAGGCTTGGCTGCTGCGTCTTGGTTGGTCTGACCCGGGCCGACGAGACCCACCGGACCCGACGAGGCGTATTTTATGGCCATCAATCGTTATTGACTGGGCTTGCTGTGTCACAATCATTTGCTTGCTTGACTTCTTGGACCATCTCCAGACTGTCCCGTCATCGTCATCCACGAGCGATCTCACCCGAGGACTCAGCAATGGCCGTTTCGGAAAACGCCATGGACCAAGAACCATGCGATTTCTGGCTCTTTGGATACGGGTACCGACCTTCTTCCTTCCGTCTCCTTCTAAAAAGGCGCTTTCTGGCCCATCTCGTGCTGCCTGCATCAGTTGACCAAGTCTGTCTGTTTCAAGGAGCCTGATTTGGAAACCTCCGCCCCATTTTGGTAGTACAAGCCCTTTGGTCCTCACCGGTCCTTTATTGAATTTCTCTCCTCCCCCCCCCCCTTGTTCCCCTCCGCCTGCAGTCGGGAAGAACACTCCCTTACAATGCCTCAAATGCCGTGGGTATGCCCCCTCGAGGACATGCGCGACTGGAAGAGCAACAAGACGAACAGGTAGACGAAGAAGAAGAAAGAAATCGGAAAGCATCGTGAAATTGACGTCTGTCTACGTGCTAGATAGACGGGTCCCGGGCTGGGTAAATGGCTATGTGAGAAGATTCTGGCAGGTATGTGGTTCCGCGATGCGTAAATCACTCAGCCCAGTCCAAAACGCCATCCCAGGATGCTATATAGTCCTGGACGCAGAAAAAGAAAAGAAAGAGAAGGAGAAAAAGAAAACGAGAGAATGGAAAAAAGTAAATCATTGGCGTACATACTTACACTACGCGTAGGCTAGGTTTGTCTCCTCCACACACACCACCTCATATTCACTTTTTCAATCCCGAATAAGACCCTCCCTCCCCAATAATACGTACGCCCCATGAGCCTCCCAGTTGACTTGCAAACACCTTGGCAAAAGCGAGGACCATCGCGGCACTCCCGACGCACCCGGCCGCGTGGTAACCCTCCTGGAACGCACCTACTGGGAAACCCTCACAGATCACCACGACACTGCGCCAAGCAAAGTCTGGGGCGTCGCCTATCGCATCCCCCCCGGAAAGGTAGCCGAGGTTAAGGACTACCTTGACATTCGCGAGATAAACGGCTACACGATTCACTACACGCCCTTCCACCCTGCCGCCGAGGCCGACGGAGGGGGGAAATCGGCGCCCATCGTCAAGACCCTGGTGTACATTGGCACGCCGGACAATGCGCAGTTCGTCGGGCCACAGGACCCGGAGGAGCTGGCGCGGCATATCTGGAGGAGTAACGGCCCAAGTGGTCCCAATAGGGAGTACCTGTATGAGCTAGACGATGCTCTAAGGGAGTTGTCACCCGAGAGCGGAGATGAACATGTGAGTGATTTGGCGCGGCGGGTGCGATGTCTAGAAATGGCAGGGGAGGATGCGTCCAGTTGATTTTTTTTGTTCCCCCTCCTTTTTTTTTTTTGGCTTGACTTTACAA
>SRPU01000575.1:0-16501 GCA_018360185.1 Claviceps lovelessii | reverse complement strand
AAAAAAAGAAAAAAAGAAAAAAAGAAGGAAAAAAAGAAGGAAAAAAGAAAGAAAAAAAGAAAAAAAAAAAAGAAAAAAAAAGAAAAAAAAAGAAAAAAAAAAAAAAAAAAAAAAAAAAAAAAAAAAAAAAAAAAAAAAAAAAAAAGAAAAAAAAGAAAAAAAAAAGAAAATAAGAAAGAAAAAAAGAAAAGAAAAAAAAAAGAAAAAAAGAACTACCTGCGTCTTCCGCTCCTCCGCTCATCATCATCGTGCGATGCAGCCAAAAGTCTGCCTCTGATGAGACTCTTCCAAGTTCGTAGTGAACCCGCTGCGCCCCACGTCGCAATTGCGCCGGCGTCCCCCAGATATCGATGCCACGGCCACCACGATGATACCCAATGCTCACAGATACATGGGGAACAGAATCGTCCTCTCGGGAAAGGGGACGTAGACGCGGACGTAGACGCGGACTCGCGCGTCGGCCTCCAAAAGCAGCGAAACGCGATGGACAGCGGCCATGGAACATGGAACATGGAACAAAACAACAGGACAAACCTTTGGACAGGGGCCGCTCGGCCCTGCAAAGCAAGCGCTCCGAACTATCGGAATCTGCAGGGCCTTGGCAGGCTGGCCGCAGCACTGGATCTCATATCCATGATACGACAGTAGCGTCTCATCCAATCTGCATTTTTCTCGATTTCCCGAGTACGTACACATGTATCCGAGCCGCATGCCTGGCGTGGCGTGGTACTTGCACATGGGCTGTGGCCGACCGACAAGCTGTGGCCGACAAACAACGGACACGGAACAAATACAACGGCCATGTTCGGTCGGGCCACGTCAACACAAAGCAAAAAGTCACAAAAATTCACAAAACTTTCACCCATTCTCACTGTTTCCGTGCTCACTAAGGTAAGCCTGCCCAAAAAGCCCCAGCCACAGGCAAAGGGCTTTGCCATTTGTAGGATGTACCAAGCTCATTTGCATGCAATGAACCGTCACACCAGCCAAGTGAGTCCGGATGCTTTTCTCCGCCAGGGCTTTTTGATTTTCAACCACCAGGAAAAAAAAAAAAAAAAAAAAGGACGGATGGACGGATGGACGGACGGACGGACGAAGAGAAAGAAAAGAAAACGAAACACGTAAAAGGCTCTCTCTTCCGTCTCCTTTCCGCGTTCATTGGATGCTTCGTGCTTGTCTGCTCTCCCACTTGGTTACTAATCGAGATGGAGATGTCGTTTCCGTCCCTTCATCGCCATCGCCATCGCCATCGCCATCGCCAGCGGCCGAGGTGTTCTCGTCGACTGCGCACGGCCCTTTTGTTCTTGTCTTGTTTTGTCCTTTTTTTTTTTTTTACTGGTTTCGGCGACCACGTCTTTGAGCTTCAAGCATCGAGCATCGAGCTCCAAGCATCAAGTTCAAGCGTCAAGTTCAAGCGTCAAGCGTCAAAGCGAGCTAGTCGTCTTCACACATCGCAACCAGATGTGCCCATCGTCACGCAAACCAGGCAAGCTACTTTAGACAGCGACCCCCTTCCCTCGGGCCTTGTTCGGCTGTTGCTAGTCCCATGTTTATTTTTGCATGTGTTTGCATGTGTTGCTCTCAGCCTGAGTCTCTCCACATTCACTTTTTTACCATCATGCCACGCCCATCGTCCGTCGTCCCGAATCCACAGGTTTCCACAAATTCCCCAAACATCAAAAACTCTGCTGCCTTGTGTGGCTCCTTGGTAAGAAGAAAGCCCTAGGACAATGTTCCAACGTTGTTAAACACGACCCTTGTTGTGTGCCGTGTCGCCATCTGCCCATCTGCCCCTCTGCCCATCCGCGGCGATGACCCAAGATGGAAATAGCGACTTGTTTAAAATAAGTGCTTGGCAGTCGCCACTCAAGACCTGCCGAGTGCCTGCCTCCTGCCTGCCTCTTTCCAGTCTGCTGCCTGCCTCGTGCCTCCTGCCTGCCTGCCTACCTCTTACTTACCTGCTGCTACCAAAAGCATCCAATCAAGCCAAGCCAGGCCCCTCCCCATCCCCAATCCGTATTTTAAGCCTTGCCCATCGGGATGGAATAGTTGGTTTTCGATGGCCGACCTCCTCCACCCCATGATTTACACTTTTCTTCGTCAAAGTATCCCAGATACCCGCGTACGTGTCCAGCCTCGAACCCGTCTACAGACATTCATTTACAATTTAGGTACATGCTACATAGTTCCACCAGGCCATACGAGCCACATGGGCCCAGGGGCCCATGATCCATCTGCCCAAACATGTCCGCTTCACATCATCAAATCCGCCGTCACGGAGCTTTGGCAGGAATCCTGCCTCATCCAAATCACCCCCAGCATTTCCTGCAGATGCATAGGTCCCTTTCCCGCCCCAGCCCAGGGGCCCACACCTCAAAGTCCCCGCCTTGTTCTGCACAGTCCCAAAAAGTCTCCTTGGTTGCCGCCCCACCTCCATTCCACCTCGTCGCCCCCCACCTTCCCTATCTTTCGCCGCAACTCTAAATCATTACATCACCTTGACAACCCCGCTCAGCCTGCCCCGCTCCGTCGATGCCCTGCCAATGGCGTGCCCTGCCCTGTCCTGCCCTACCTTGGCCCCTCCGAGAGCCCCGCCACCGCCGCGCCGCCGCGCCGCGCCAATATTTCCCGATCAAACCTGCTCCAACCGTTCAAAACGGTCTTTTTTACCCATTTGTTCCGCACCTTGAAGATTCTTCTTCTTCTTCTTCTTCTTCTTCTTCTCCTCCTCCTCCTCCTCCTCCTCCTCCTTCTTCACCACACGGTGCCACCAGACCGTCAACAAAGAAAACCCGTCTCCCCATCTGCCGACACCACACCCAGTCCCCGTGATTTCTCGGGACTGCCAAAAAGAGTCCAAAACCACTCGCAATAATAACTTGAATTTCTCCCCCATCCCCTGCGCCTTCATGTCTCTTGGCGTACGCCTCGCGTTTCTCTCATGCCCTTTTGCCGTTTTCGCCGCCCCGGACTTTCTTCTCCTCTTCGTAAATATGTTGTAGATTTTTTTTTTTTTTTACGACGCACAGTCATATTCTGATTATAAACCAAGGCCTGCCTGTATCCCCGGCCCGTGGTTCATCCACGCCTTCCACACTAGAACCATGGCAACACATCCAGAGGCGCCCATCCACTTACATCATGCGTCGTCATCGTCGCCGCGATGGTCATCGCCGTTGTCCGGCATTGTCATGGCCATGACCTTTTCCACCGCCCTCGCCACCTCCCACCCATCGCGACCATGGAAATAGAGCAAACAATGAAAAACAACCCGGCTTAAACGCTCCTTTTTTCCAAGATCACACCGGAATATATAATTTGTACATCTGTACTTTTATACTTTTGCAATCAAATAAAAAGTAGAGCAAAAAATGAAAAACAACCCGGCTTAAACGCTCCTTTTGAAACCTATACTGGAATATTATGCCAAGCATCTTTGTACTTGATACTTTAATCATCTTCAGCAGAAAAGCCACGCAACAATCGACAATAATAACCTAGCTTAAACGCCCCCCTCTTCTCACATTATACTAGAATATAATCCCAAGTATCTCGTAACCGACTCTACCAGTCTATACGTTTGTACTCATATTTTCCTAACCAGAAAGGGGAGTAAATAATGAAAAATTACCAGCTTGGACGCTCCGTTCTGGAACCCATGCCGGAATATCATCCCGAGCATCTTTCAAACAATTCTGCACTTCTGCACTTCTAATTCTGTGATTCTGTCGTCCTCCAAAATCCCATACATCCAAGAATCTCAAAAGAAAAGAAAAAGAAAAGAAAAGAAAAAGAAAAGGAAAACGCCCCATCCCTTGCCCGTCCTTTCGCTTCCCGCATGTCCTTCCTGGCGTTGTCATAAGAGCCATTCGTTTCAAGAGCCTCATCTTGGACACCACAACGCAACATTTTGCAACTTTGCAAATCACACATCGCACATCACATCGCACATCACACCACACATTTTCACAATATTCAAAAGCTCGCAACCTCATTTCAGCTATCTTCTTAATCTTCTTGTTGGATACAAAGCAAAATGACCTCCACCGCCATCTCCCGCCAAACCGGTCGCCCCTTTTGATATTGTTCGTTCATTTATTTCTTCTTCTTACGCCCTCACCTCAAAAAGCAAAGCCAATTGCCTCCTGCCTCCTCGAGCGAAGACATTTCTTTCTGTCTCCCAACACCCCTAAATATACCACATTGTGCCGCGGAAGAACTCTCTCTGTCGCTCCTCTCCTTGTGCTGGGGGTTTGTTTGCGTCGGGTCGTCCTCCCAGCGGAAGCAATTGCGGTGCCTCAACCCCTCGCGGCATGTCATCTCCTAGTCCCGGGCCTCTCTTCTCCTGGCCTTTCGCAACTTGATCTCGAATCATTTCGTGCCCCTTTGCGCCAGCTCGAAATCCTTCGCTAGTTGCAATGTTTTCATGGGCCCTTGCTCTGTTACCAGCAAGATGGGCATAGTAAATGCTCGGATGAAGCGAAACCGGCGTCGTGGACCGAACGTATGAGTAACACTGGTGATAAATCATTTTTTGCAAATCGTTGACAGGAATTCCCATCTCATCCAGAATGACGTGGTAATGCACAGGTCGAGCTGTCCCTTGAATTGCAACATGTGAGCACAGGTAAAAGTCCCACATAAAGGGATGCGTGACCTCTCTTTCGACCAGAGTCCCTGGAAGAGCGTTATCGTTGCGGTCTCCCTTTCCCTTCTGCGGGAAGAATCGAATGTGATGCCGCTTGGTTGCCACGATTACCGTAAATTTGGGCAGCGTTGCATTGGGTGCCCTCTGCCGAAGAAACGACTTGATTTCGCGAATCTCCTGATCAAGTATCTGCGCAAACTGTCCTTCGCCCACGCCGTCGCGAAAGTACATAACATGTCTGGGAAACGCACCCTCGTGGCCAGCCATCCAGTACTTGGTTAGCTGACCAAACATGAAATGCACATTGCCTGTCGTGAGCATCTCGGTGCGATAGCCATTCGTCTCCACCATCGCCGCATAGCGAAGCGCATCCCGATCAACGGACATAGTCATTGCTGCAGTGGAGGGAGTCTGAGCACCAGGAGCTCCATGGGAAATGTCAACTCCGATCATCATGGTAGGCCGATCTTTGGGGAAGAATGTGGGTTGAGACTTCCAAGGTGGCATTGTACGTGCTGTCGCGCCCCCCAGCTTTGCATTAACTTTAAGGCACACATTCGAGTGATACTGGCCATTGTTGGCCGCGACAGCTGCTCCGTTGACAACCTGAGATAGAATACCAAACCGGCAGTCAGCAGACTTCTTCAATCGTTCATAGTGCGGGCTGTTTTTATGGCCAACAACAACAAACAGCAGCTGGGTATAGCCTCGCTGCTTGAGAATCTCTGCGTGTGCCCAAGCAATTGCCTGTGCCACATCTGTCTTGATATTTCCGGGGACGGTGAGAAGCAAGCCATCTTCGGGACATTTCCCCCCATGGCCCAGAAATGTGTTTCTGAACGTTTTTGCGAAGGCCTGTAGCTGCGGCATGTTAACAGAATTATCCATCACAATAAACCCCCAGTTCTCAAGGGGGGCGAAATTTTGCCTCCAGAATTTCTTTCCACGCAGATCCCAACGACCGGTGAATCTTGGATCTGCTGTTCCTTGCCCAAAGTTCACTGGTGGCGGTGGAAGAATCCGGGCTTCTGTCTTGGTAAATGTTGGCTCAAACTCAACGCCATAGGATCTGAGGTAGGGATCAGCACTGAGCTGGAGACCTGCCACGTTCTTCTCGATATCGTCTCGCCGCTGTTTAGGGCGAGTGACCGCAATCTTGATCATCGCAGAAGTTTGCTCGGGATTCAGCTTGAAGCTGTATCGCTGCATGGGCTCAATGATGGCGAATTCCATCGGGATGAAGCCCCCCTTGCCGGCGAAGACGAGTGGAAGACCAGCATTTCGCATATTGGCCTTGTATTTCTTCTGGTAATAATCGGCAACAGATATCTCGCTTCCATCGAGATCAAAAGTCACCCTTTTGGCAGTGGCCCCTTCAGCACCATACTTGGAGTCGAATGCAAAGTCCATCACTGTGTATACTTTGTCAGTGGCTGTTCTATTGGCATGTTTGACTGTGAACTTGAGCTTTCTCATCTTTCGCAAATGTTTGAAAGCATCTGAAGGTTGCCAATTTCCTTGTTGGTCGCGAATGGGCCTGAGCTCTTTGGCCAAAGATGCCGGATTCAGCCCTTTCCACTTGCGGTCGCAAATTCCCAAAAAGTTGCACGTCAGCTGGTCCATGGGTTGAGGCCCAGTCCAAAACACGGTGTTGGTCACATCGGCGTTGAGTGCGAGCCCAATACCTCCCTGAGCGAGATTGTGGCTCATACGAATAGAAGCATATGTGCCTTTGTGAACCTCCAGGACACCACCATCCATGAGGGGCCTACCTGGCCGAGATTGACTGTAGAAATTTCTTTTTATCGCCGTCATATGCTGCGATGGCCATTGGCGTAACAGATGGTCCATGAAATTCAGGGCAACCTGGACGCTCGTGTTGAACTGGATTTTTCGATCCAGATATCCCTTGAGAGCAGCGATTTGAACCTCTGTAGTGGCTCTCAATGTGACGAAAAACTGGTTTGACTTGCGTGATGGTGCTTGAGAAGGCTTTTTGCCGTCATCAAGGTTTACGGTGAACCGTAATTCGCCTTTGTCTACCAGGCCAGGGGCCCAAGCCAATTTGCGGCCATCAAATATCCATTTTGCGTAGGTATACTTCTGGAGCGCTTGCTTCGTAGCGTCGTGAGTCCAAATCTTTTTCATCAAACCAGATTTGGTTTCGGTGTCCGGTGAAATAGAAACCTAGAACCCACGGTTCTTTAGTCACCGAGTGACTGGAGTCGACCCACAGCAGCGACTACACGTAAATGATATACTCACATCGTACTGAAAGATTTTCTTCGCAAAGTCGAACTTTGTCATTCGATATTGGTTCACCTCCACGATGGTTTTACTGCCCTCGGTATTGTACTTGTTCCCCCGCAGAGCAAAGATGTCCTTTTGAGCATCAAGGACATATGCATCGGGAGGGAGCTCCATACGAGTATTTCCTTTATCCTGCTGAGTGGTGCTTCTGGCGGGGTCAAAACCAGGCCCAGCAACCCAGCCGGATGGTCTGCCAGCCGAAGTAGCTGCAGAGCCTGTGCGACTTCCAGAGGGAGCCGCCGCAGACGGTGCTGGCGAGCGACCTCGCTGAGACATTGTGGCAGCCCTAAGAGGTTGTCAGCTCGTGCAGACAAAATGAGACGCAGATGTAACAGGCGTATGCATGATGAAGGAAAACCGAAGTGGGAGACTGAGAGGCCGGTGAGGCTTTTGAAGGGATGGAAGAGATATATACTCACTTGAGCAATGAACTCACTGTGCTGGCAACGTTTTCCTCTGTTGGAGGGTGCTGGAAAATCACGTATCAGCATCAAGTGGGCTTAGTATCAAAGCTCATGGCAGATACTAGAAACTGGGGGGCTGCGAAGCTTTTGCACAGCAAAAAGCTCGACAAGATGAAGGCACAACTGCCGCCGAGCCCAAATACAGTTGACAAAACTCCGCAAGACGGTGAAAAGGCAAGGAAGAATACAGAAGTTAACGTACGAGTCGATATAGTTGACAATAGTGAAAGAATGCAAAACCGTTGTGATATCGAGGGCTGATCTGCAACTAATGCCAAGGATGAAGCTAAAGCGCGAAGTGTTGTATACGATGGACGATATGCGGTGATGAGTCGGGGAGCGTGCAGGAGACGATGCTGACGGAGGGGAAAGAACGTTTATCTTGGTATGTGCGAGGCGGTAGGTTGCACGAAGAAGAGGAAAGTGAAGAGGCAAGTGAAGAGGAAAGAAGGTCGAAGAGAACAGCAGGACTGGCGGGAGGCAATTTATTGTGCGAGTCTGACCGGATATGGGCAGCTGTCAAGAGGCGGCAGCCAACTGACAGGAGCTGACCGGGCATCTGCATCTGTGGACAGCCGGCAGCAGGTGTCAAGTTGGATGTTTGCAACACATGCAGTTCCTAGTCCTACGTTCCCGTGACGATAGCTTGGGACTCAGATTTGATGGATGCCAACCGCCTTGGCTACTTGATACCTACCTACCTACCTAGTAGGTAGCGCGGACATTGGGGTAAAAAGGCACATGGGTCTGAAATATAAACGCGGCTAATACCAAAGATGCTATCGAGAAAATAATCTGCTGGACAGTAATCAGGTACCGTCCCTACTTGGAAGCTCTCTCTACTCACCGGACAGAATTACACGTACTGACCAAAAGATTCGCTACACAGCATCAAGACCATCGTCTATAGAACTTTCATTCTGCGATGCCGCCCTATGTACAGCCCGCATGACCGGCCAAGCAGAACAAAGCAGCCTTCAAGCCCAATGAATCCCCGGCAACAAAAGCTGACGCCAACACATCAATAGGAACATTGACGGGGCCGGATACTACATCATGGCCACCATCATCTGCTCCTCCCCGCCAGCAATTTGACATGCGGAAACGGGTAGGGAGAAGAAAAGCATGCGTCGAGTGGAACGGATATCTTGTCATGCATTTCCAGACTACTGCTCAAGTCAGACAGACCTAGGAACCTTTTCTTGTATGTGTGTGACTCGTGTAGCGATCGTCGCTCTTTTCGGGCTCTGGTCTCCTCGGTACGAATCAGAATCAATCTCACTACCTACTTTATGTACATAAGTACTAGTCTGCACTTGGATGTTGTCCTCCCGCAACATGCCAATCCGAATGTCCAAACGCCTGAACGAAATGCCTCAACAAATTTGTAATGTGAAACCCAACCATTTTTTCGTCTGCAAAGATGGGAAGCCGATTTTGCGAATATTTTTGCTGCCACTGTGTTTCGGGTGCCGGGTTGGCCTTCTTTATCTCTTTCTTTCTTTCTTTCTTTCTTTTTTTTTTGGATCAAAATCGATAGCCTCCATACTGCCCGGCAGGTGGCGGGGCTCCATATACAGAACCGACTGGTGGCTGCCATGATGGAGCAGAAGCAGTGGCATCTGGTGCGGCGTAAGGATTTGCTGCATACGCGCTACCGCTCTCTGTCCGCAAAGGTGAATGCCTGTAGCCTGTCGTCGAAGCCATACGGCCGTAGGGAGACAAAGGCCGCCCGTTGAAATCGTTCGGAGTTTGCCTTGCATGGGTTGGAGCAGTGAAAAGGTATTGACCGCCTGTCTTGGCTTTCCAGGAGGCGTAGTCCAGCAGTTGCGTATCGCGAAGCAGCGCTGTCATGCCAGCTGGGTTCAATCTCTGCGCATCGTAAGTGTGGCTCGGAGGTAGAATCCCCAGAAGGAAAGTAATATCTCGGTGTAGCGCGGAGGTCTGGTTCCGTCGTTGCTGGTCGAGACGCCGTCCAGCGGCGCCCTTGAGCGGGGAAACGCCTCGAGCAAGCCTCTTGGGTGGATTCAATTCGTCATCGTCCATGCCGAATGGTCGCTTGGGCGATGCCGTGGCTCGAACAAATTGTGACCTTGGACTTTGATCGTGTCTGGAAGGAGGTGGATTATTGTCCTGTGCTGAAGAGGCAGGTTGCTCAATGACCGGAACCATTCGCCTTGGCCGCATCTGAACGGCCTTGGATATAATGATCGGAGCCGCCACAGGATTGAAACTCTCAGATGAGTATCGACTAGTGAAGTATTTCAATTTCGGATCGTCGGGGAACAACTCTGCCATACGAGCTTCCAACTTTGATATTTGTGCAAGTTCACCATATTGCGATTCGTACTTGTGGAAGTAGGCATACAATGGCCGAGCTTTTTGCAGCGTCTCTGGTTTGGATACGAGACGGTTGACACAAGTCTCAAACACAACCCGCGCATCTGGAATCAATGGTTAGCTATTTATTTGCTCTTGACCTTTGATGTAGCTGACGATTCATGACAGAGAAAAATGCTTACTGGTAGTATCATCCTTGGAGTGCAAGTACTTTAGATATTCAATCATGAAACCCTCATCGTTGGGAAATAATCTTGCACCACGTTCGAATATTTTAGCACCAACGGCATCCTTGTAGACAACGGATTCCAAAAGTGCAACAGCGACATATACATCACTCGTGAGGCGACCCTTTTGTCGGGCGTCGGTGAATACCTTGCGCAGACCGCCCTCGGTTTGGTTGCCTTTGCCCTGGATGCGACGCATCGCACGCGCCAATGCGATCCAAATGTACGAAATTGTCTTTGAAAG
This sequence comes from Claviceps lovelessii, assembly GCA_018360185.1. Lineage (NCBI taxonomy): Eukaryota > Fungi > Ascomycota > Sordariomycetes > Hypocreales > Clavicipitaceae > Claviceps > Claviceps lovelessii. Next base: position 6,268 of record SRPU01000575.1, on the reverse strand, counting down.
AAGTTGTGTTTCGGCAGCGTACGCCTGTTGGATCGCAGCAATTCGCTCTTCTGTGGGAGATTTTTTCACGTCCTGCTCCTCGTCATCGTCATCGAGCGGCTCTATCGAGTCCTGAACCGCAGGCTCCTGCGCTGCTGCTTGTTTGATAGTATTGACTTCAAGTTTCTCTCGTTCCTTCACCTTGTCGCCCATCTTATACAAAGTCTCCAAGATGGTCTGATAGGGCTGTCGAACAGCCTGAGCATATTCAGATTGGTCAACTTCCTTTTCTGGATAGTTGGCTTCGATATGATCGGCATGTTTAAAAGCAAGTAGCACGCTCTCTGGATTAGCAGCGATTCCTTGATGAAGCATTTCGATGCCCAAGGCCTTTTCGTTCTCTCGAATATCGTTCTCAAAGCACCAAGCTGCAGCATCTACCCACATCTCCGGCCAAAATCGAAGAGCCATTAAAGCCTGTTTGTAGCAATATAGGATTCGCTGTTTGTATGCTTTGGGCTCATCATCTTTAAGAACAAGGGGATCTTCTTTTTCCCAGGCAATCCATTTCTTCCACGCCTCGACTTGTGCCTGATACTCTTCGCAGCCATCAAAACCTGCAACAGGGGGTAAGCGTGGCAGATTTGTCCTTTTCAAGTGCCGCGCAATATTGTCAAGCGCAATATTGGCACCTTTGGCGGACATGAAGCCCGGTGATCTTTCTTGAATGAATTTGCGACCCTAAGTTTGCATGAGTCGAGGAATGAAGAAGGACAAGAAAAATAAGCAAAGCTCAAGGACTTACAGTAACCTTGTTCAGACCCATCTCGAACTGATCATATTCCTTCCATAGAGTATTGACTGTTGACATGGGAACAGTAATTGCGCGATGGTAAGCCTTGCGGAGCTGGTCCATTTTCTGCTGGTCTTGCCATCCCGTACCGCCAACTTGACCGGGTCCGTTCTTGATAAATTGAACATAATCGTACCAAATATTTCCCGAGTCACGGTCGACCCCGATATTGTCAATGACAAATTCGTACGACTGGGTGACAGTGCGACGAGCTTGGCCAGTGGGATCGTTCGTCAAGTCGTTTCGCCGTCGAATATAATTCAGATACGACGTCCACAACTTGACGTTGGGAACGGTCATGAGACATCTTCCAAAGAGTTGCTCGGCATCTACAAAATTGTCCAGATTGAGTTCCATCTCAATCCACTCAACCCAGATATCTGCCTATCAAAAGAAAATTTCAGATAACCTTATTCTTCGCGCGTGACTTGAGTGAGAACGCACGGCGAATGGACTTACTGCTTGTGGGAATACTTCCAAGAAACGATTATAAAGTCGACGTAGGTCGTCTACTCTGCTGCGTCGTTTATGATCTGCCATGAGGCTGGTCCAAGCATCCATATCTCCGCGCGGGTCTTCTTGAATACGCGCTTCCAAAAGAACGACGGGGTCGACACTAGGTATCGCGGGCGTCGGCGCATTGGATGCTGCATCAGAGTTGGGCATCGAGGTGACGCCATGGCTGTTCAGACCGGATCGTACGTCGCCTTGACTTGGATCAGCTGCTGCCGCCGACAGGGTATTGCCTTCCTCTTCCTCGTCATCTGAAACCTCGACTAGAAAGCCACCTGACATTTTAGGTTTATTCGCGGGTTTTTGAGAAACTGTTTCTGATGCTGATTTGTCGGGGATTTGAGGAGCATCGTCGAAGGCGACCGACTCTGGGTCATATTCACCCCCATCATCCTGATCCTCGTCGTTTTCTTCGATTTCGCCATCTCCGTCACTTGTTGAGTCCGAAGCATCGGCAGACTCCTCGACAGCTGGATCGTAAGCTGGGCTCGGCTGGGCCAGAGGATCATACTCTGCGCCGGATCGCTCACCTCTCCAGGTGACATCTTCCGCAGACATTATCGCAGGGTGGCAGATTCGCCTTGCATTCGAGTACAAGGAGAGAGTCGTGAAGGAGAAGAACAACCCGGATTGAAACTGATCAGAACGTTGGTGCGACGACGCAGCTAGCGCAACAAGGCGGAAACGACGGAGACGACGGATGCGGCCGCTGCGAGGTTTGGTTCTAGTCGTCCAGACCGTCCGAACGTTGAGAGCTAGTTACTGATGCAGATGAGAAAAAATATGAAGAAAAAATAAAGGAACGTGGGAGATGGCAGCATGCAATTGCAGCATGCGGGATAAATGGAATTTCAAATCTTTACGTGAGGGAAAAAAAAAAACTTGCGGTCACTCCACGAAGCCGGCCCTTTGACAGCTGACGATGCACAGCACTTCTCGAGAGACGCAGTTGTGGTATCGACAAATGAAATGTGCAATGATATGGTAGCAATTATAAATTGTTTGACGTATGCCGGGACTTCGGGTGACGCCAGCTTCAGTATCACGTTGAAAGGTAGCAGAGCAACAGGGCAGCAGGTCTAGTGTTTGAAGCAAAGCTCGTCGCGCGCCGGATCGTGGGAGGCTGGGGCAGAAAGCAGGATTAGGTCTAGTGGTAAGTCTTCTGGGCGGTGAGGCCATCTAGCAAGTATCTGCCAGACCCAAACGCCCGAGCCCCACAGCACCCACGGGAGAGAGAGAGTACCTGGCACAAGCTCGCGACTGTATGGTGGGTCGTAGTTGAGTACAGCGGCTCTAGGTACTTCCAAACATGTCGCCATACAATATGGGCCGTGAAAAGCTTTGTCACTACTTACGACCCACCTTACTTCAAGTCTCCCAGTGCCGGCGCGACCGTGTCGAGGAAGGCACGATCGTACCTCTCAACGCGCCAAACGGGCCCCCGAAGCGCGTTTCGGCCATGCCACTATCCCATCTAGTCCAATCTGTCCGTCATCACGCTGGACCGAGCCTCCCTCAGTCAACGACTTTTGTTTTCTGCTCTCCCTTGTCAGCAATTACAAACAGCCTCCTCCTTCCTTACCAAGAGCAGCTTTTTTTCTGTAAATAGCAGTTTTGCCCCCCCCCCCCCCCCCCCCCCCCAAGTCAGACCCTTAATCCGCCGGCACCATCGTTCTGTTTCTCATCGACTCCCAACTCCCCGCCTCCTTTCTCCGTTCTTGTCAACGCCGCTTGTGCCTCCACCTCGCATAGAAACGCGCGCTGCACACAAACACAAGCTCAATCTTATTCGAAGCACGACCGACTTTGATCAAACTATCGTCTCATCACGAAGCCATCACCAAACAAGAACCGCCACAGTCATGTCTGTTGTGTCACTTTTAGGCGTGAAAGTTGTGAACAACCCCGCCAAGTTCACCGACAAATACCAATTTGAAATTACGTTTGAGTGCGTAGAGGCCTTAGAAAAGGGTAGGCGCTCCGTTACGTGACAGTGCATATTTTAATCTATGCCGCCCAAGTAGAGGGGTGACTTGAGAATGACAGAGCTGATCCGAACCTATACAGATCTCGAATGGAAACTTACATACGTTGGTTCTGCTACTTCGTGAGCTACACCCTTTCTGCACACCTCGTTACAGAAGAATTGCGTCTTCGAGGCACATCAGCTAATACGAGCGGCGAGAACACAGGGATCAATATGATCAAGAGCTCGATTCACTTCTAGTTGGGCCAGTCCCAGTCGGTGTCAACAAGTTTTTGTTCGAAGCCGACTCTCCAAATACCACTCGCATTCCAGACGGCGATATCCTTGGGGTTACCGTGATTCTCTTGACCTGTGCATATGACGGTCGTGAATTCGTTCGCGTTGGCTACTATGTGAACAATGAGTACGACTCGGAAGAGCTGAATGCCGACCCTCCGAGCAAACCCATCGTCGAACGCGTTCGACGCAACATACTGTCCGAGAAGCCGCGTGTTACTCGGTTCGCCATCAAATGGTAAGTCGAGAAGCGTGTTTTGTCCTTGTGAATCTACGCAACAACGCTAACTTTGTGCAAGGGACTCTGAGGCTTCCGCCCCACCAGAGTATCCCCCTGAGCAGCCTGAGGCCGACCTGGTCGCCGATGGTGAGGAATATGGAGCTGAGGAGGCTGAGGAAGAGGCTGAAGAAGAAGCTGCTGCTGAGGCCGTGGAGAAGACGAATGGACGGCCGGGCGAAGATGCTGAAATGGCTGGAGTGGAACAAGATGGGGAGACCGGTCATGAGAACGGACAGGAGGAGGATGAGATGTCCGAGGACGGCAGTGTCGACATTGAAGGAGAGAGTGAAGAGGAGCTCGAAGAAGAAGAAGAGGAAGGCGAAGGCGAAGGCGAGGCTGGTGAGGAGGACGCTATGGAGGTTGACGATGGTGAAAAGCAAGCCGAGGCGGCTGCTTCAAAGCCCGTCACTGTTGCGTCTTAGTGCGCAGTCATTTGAACGGGGGGTCTTTGGGAGTGTTTGCCTCACAAATATTGGCCAAAGTTTGCAGTGTCTTTCTTGGTTATCAGACGCTTTCGCGCATACGGGGCCCATGTTTAACGGTGCATTGTTCGGGCTCGCTGCATTGAGAAGGGGAGGTAGGAGGATTTGGTCTTAAGGTCATGAGAATACACACAGCACGCACGGCAGAGGGGTGAGATCCATGAGGTGGACAGAGGGACCAGGCGCAGAAACCAATCGCAACAAAGACATGTGCCCATGCAGATATCTACTTGAGGCAAACGGATTAGTTTGACGACGAAAAATATTGTTCCTTGTTTTTTTTTTCTTTGCCTTTGGCAGCAGGTTCATGCCGGCCGATGAAGAACTGGAAGTTAGATAGGCCACCCAAAAGAAACAGGCTGGACGCTGCACCCCATCGCGCGGAGGACATGACTGATGTCCCTACAAGTGATGGCATATCCTCCTCTCGAAACGAGAGAAATCATCCAGTTTCCGACCAAGTCAGCACGGTCAGGACGTGATTTCAAGGGCCACACCACCCTACATTCCCGTCCATTCGCCCAGGCATCCCAACCAACGTCGTGGTTTGGATTCGTCTGCGCAATCAGATATTCCAGGGACCGTCCTCCTGCAGAAGCATATATGATGGGGTGGGTATATCCGACAAACATGTGGTCCAACACATGTCCGACGTATCCCACCACCGGCGAATAGCATACATGCCACATGTGTGCCATCAACACGTCGTATCAGACAAGATTGGTACATCCCCCGAGCATCAGGTCCAATATACGCTTGGTATATCCCACCAACACAAGAAATGCTTCGGAACATTCGCGGTACTCCCATTTTGTCAAGAAAAAAAAAAGAAAAAGAAAAAGAAAAAGAAAAGAAAAAAGAAAAAAAAAGAAAAAAAAAAGAAAAGTCCAGTGATTGCATATATACATGACACATATAGACCAAGCAAGTCTACGGATAAGTCACATGGACCAAGGGAAGGGAAACGCGTCAGCCCGTTCGGCGTTCCCTTCGAAACATGGCAGATTATGGAAGAAAGGCTTGTTCGGGCGGAGCACTGCGACGAAATGTTGTTCAGTGCCGAATTGGCTTATCCGTCACGGCCAATTCATAACGTTGCTCATTGCCGGAATGTATAATAATCATCGGATGTGTCACCACTCAAGCAGTACCGTAGAAACCACAAACGTTAAACTAAGAGAGCCTGGGGTGTAACACGAAAAAGGGTATTGTCAAATATATCGCTACTAGGGGAAACAAACAAAAAAAACTGCATCTGCCCACCGTAGTACTCGTTCTTCATCAATACTCCGCATCCAAATGGCCAACTTTCAGATAAAACATCAGCCCAAGAGTCTTGCCAAATATCCGAAACTTGAAACCACCCCAACTGCCAGCCAAGCAATCCGATTAAACAGTGCAACCCATCTTCACACTCCCTCCCACCACGGACCAGCCGAAGCAGAATACCAGAATATCAGAATATCCTCCAACCCAGAATATTACGTACATAATATGTGATGGTGTAAAACACGAACAACTCTCAACTTCACATATATATAAAAAAAAAAGGACAACAGCGCGATCCTTGGACACAAAACTGTTCTCCCAAAGAGATGAATAGAAAACCTGGAAGAAAAAAGACGACGATCAAAACAGAAAGAGTGAAGAAGGGATAACGCAAAAAGGAGGAGAAAAGAAAGCAGCAAGAAAGGAAAAGGAAGAGGGATACTAGAGAAAGGGTGAAAAGAGGGGCGAAAAGAAAAAAAAAAACCAGAAAAAAAGAAACCAGGTCAAGAACTCAAGAATAACCCGATAAGGACGGGTTGAGGGCGCCTCTCAACTTCCTGTGCTCATGTGCGATTCAAGGAAGAGAAATAAAACAGCCATGGTATCTCTGCTCCGCCCCCCCCCCACCC
>SRPU01000574.1:0-16505 GCA_018360185.1 Claviceps lovelessii | reverse complement strand
AAAAAAGGTAATAATAATAATAATAATAATAATAATAATTAAAAAAAAAAAAAAAAAAAAAAAAAAAAAAAAAAAAAAAAAAAAAAAAAAAAAGAGGCTGGTCGGTCCCCGTCTTGTCTGTGTTCGTCTGGCCTACTCCGTAATCGGGACACACGGTAGATGGGGTGCCACGCCGTGCAGTCCGTGGGAAAAAACGAGAACCAGGACAAAATCGAAGCACAGGTACCCAAGACGGCTGGTATTAAATTGCGCTTTCGTGTTGAAGTGTTGCAGCTATGGCAAGAACTTCAACAACGTGAAGCGAGGATACTGTTGACCAGCACACAACAGCACAAGCCCAATGCCTTGTTGGCAATTGACAATACCGTTGAGGCTGGAATGGACGGGCCGCGAGCGAGCGAGTAAGATCAAGCAAGATGCTCCGAGCTCAAGCAGGCGTAGAGTGGGAAGAGGAAGGGGGGGCCGCTTTTGGGCGGTGATTGGGCGAGCCGGGGGGGGGAAGAGGCCTCGTTTTGCGGCTGTCCAGACTTGTCTGGTACTTTAGCCACTGACTGACCAGACCTCAGTGCTCTATGCCAGCCGTGAACAGCTAGCTGGTGGGGAACGCACGTTGGTGGTGAAGACGCCTGAGTTGGTCTGAGCTCGAAACTCGGCCCAAGAAAAAGAGAAAAAAAAAAAAAGCGGATTTGTGCGTGTCTGAATGCTCTGGAAGCTGTGTGAAAGGCTAGAGTCGACGAACCAAGTTGTCTTTTCGAGAGGTCTGGGGCAAATTGATTGCGCGCCAGGAAACTAACGCGTGAATACGGGTCTTTTTTTTTTTATGCTTTCTTGTGTCGGTTTTGTGCTATTCCCTCGTTCGTGTGTTGTTTCTTTTCGTATCCTTCCTGTCCTCCTACCCAGTTGTTTGAGTGGAGGAGCGGACGAGGACGAGCTGGTCAGTGACAAGTGATTGGCTGTTGGATGAAAAGGGAAAATGAATGGCTGTAAGCAAAGAGACGAAGAGAATGCAGAGATTTGATTTGTTTTGTTTTTCGAGGGCGGAGGCCCGGACTTCTTTTAACACCTGTGACTGGCTGATTCAGCTTGTGCGTGGAGACATCACACCGTCTCCGCTTGGCGTCCATGATGGCTGTGCGACTCTGCCGTTGATTTGCTGGGCTTGGCTTGGCTCATGATGCGGTGCGTGCACGGACCAGCCATCCACGGGTCACGGATGTATTTCCACACTCGCAGAGGCGCATAAATGCGATGGGATTGACAAGAGATCAAACAGCAGGTAACCTAGCAAGAATGTTTTAAACAAAGTACACAAGTACCGGACTGGAGGGCAAAATTCGGCACTATTGCCGCGGGATGGACCACGCGGGATCCGAACATTTGAATGCACGCACATGGGTGGGAATGAGTTTCTGGAAAATCTGGACATTTGATAGCCTGACGTTGTGTTACCAACCAGCCAGCCAATATCCCGAGGTTCGTGATGACGAGACGAGACGAGGAGGGTCGCTCGCGGGACGATCGAATCCGTTGGTCCCTTTGCCTACCAAAGTTCTGCAAGTCGAATCCTGGTCTGGTCCGCCGAGTTGTCCGTACTGAGCACTTGGCCACTCAACGCCACAACCCAGGTTGTACTGTGTGTACTTTGCTTTGTACTTTGCTTTGCACTTTGATATGTACCTTGCTTTGTAGCATTGATCGGACCCAGGCTTTAGCGCACACCTTCTCTGTTCCCCAGCTCAACCTTGTGGGTGAAAGACACCACCGACCACCCCGGAAAGCCTTTGCCTTGACCAGAACAAGAATACTCATTATCTAGCCTCCCTTCATCCATGAACGCATCTTTGCCATGTCCATGACTCCATGCTCACGTTCACACCGGTGACATGATAATAATTAAAAAAAAAAAAAAAAAAAAAAAAAAAAAAAAAAAAGGCCCCGCTCCAACGAAGGCAGGTGCTACAGACCACACCAGTCTGCCAACTTCCAGCTTACTTTACCCATGCGTCATACCCTGGACTCGACGCGGAAGTGGAGCGATGAGAAGTGGGTGGCGTGGCAGCGTCTGGCAGAAATGCGCGTTTTGAGAAGGAACGCCTCCGGGATTCTTCGCGCTTTTCTCCTCTCCGAGCAAAAGGATGTCAAACAAGTTTGAAGAAGCGCGAACCAGATAAATACCGCACGTTAAGACAGGAGGGGGGGGAGAAGAGAAGAGGAGGAAAGAGGGGAAAAAAGGAAAAGAAAAGAAAAGAAAATCGCGCACACATGTGCACCCACTCGACATCAAAGTTGCGTGCCAATCATGTTGGCCGACAACATTGACGATGCAGTGGCTGCCGATGGCTGCCAATGACGAGAGGAAAAAAAAAAAGACCGCCGGTATCCACAACACAGACTCAGCACATGTTTCATCTTCTGCTTCTGCTTCTTCTTCTTCTTCTTGGGACCGTTTATCGGGCATCGTCCCTAGCTTAATTGGCATCAAAAATTTTGTGGCGGGTAGCTAAGGACATCCGTTACCGGCCGTACATAGGAATTTGTATAGTAGTTAAGTAATCTCTATCTCTTCTTTCCCAGTAGAAAATATTATATAATATATATTTAACCACTATATTCTTATTAAAGCTATCTATAAGTATTACTTATTAAGTACCCTATCTTTAAACGCCTTTAGCGCTTTATATACTATGTTTTTTACTGTAAATTTTTCTATAAGATAATTATTAGAATTACCCTTATGCTCTATAGGTATCTATATAGCCTAAATCCACCTAAAGGCATTATAATTACTCTAATTTTATAAGGCTAAATATACTTATAATAATAATTATAGTAGTAAGGGAGGTAGTAGTAAGGGAGGTAGTAGGGTATAGGGGGAAGTAGGTTTATTATTAGCGCCCTTACTTATATTCTCTTTAATATTTTTAAGGTAATTTAGCACTCTTTAATATACTTTAGGCTATATAGTTCTAAGCTTATATAAATTACTAGATTTTAGCCTTTAAAACCTTAGTACTATTATAAATAATTAAGTTATATTAATTATAGCAGGCGCTATTAAAGATAATGCATTTAATACCCTTAAAGCCTTATAATACTTTTAAGCTTTAGCTTCCTTAGCAGCTTAAATATGCTTAAATGTAAAGGGATTTCTTATAATATACTAGAAAATATTAATACTTTTATTTACTATAACTACCCCCTTTAGCTACTCTTTCCCTTTAATAATAAAAGAATTAAAAGGTTTTATAGCTATATTATTATTTTTTAAAGGTCTTTTATAATATCTTTACTAATACTTATTAATTTCTTTCTCTTTAATTAGCTAATTATTATAAATTTACTACTATAGATAATGCTAGTAGAGGACCCCTAAAGCTTATATATACTAGTATAAAAGGTATAGCATTAATAGCTACTTATTAATATTAGGGTTAAGCTCTTACTCTTTATTAATTATAAGCTATAAAGCTATAAAAGAAATTTAATTATAAATTAGCTAATAATAAGGTTTTTAGGTATAATTTAATAGCTTATTATACCTTTAAGTCTTATAACCCTTAATCTTAGCTTTTTAATGCTTTTAAAAGTTTCTAAGGTAATAAAAAACTAATGCTAAATTACTAGTATTACTTTAAAGGAACCTCTTAATAGTATAATTTATAGACTCTATAACTAATATTATAATATAGCTAAAGTAATAGTTTTTATTTATAAAGCAGTAAATAATTTTCTCTTTCTAGGGTATAATTTATATATTTAGTATATATTTAACTGCTTTATTTAGAAAGCAACCTACTTTTTAAAAACTTACTAGCTGCTAATTAAATAATACCTTTATCTTAGAATTTATAAGCTTATTCTATGCTATAAGAAAGCGCTAGAATTTAGGGGCATGCTAAGCCTACTAGGTTATAGAATTCTACTTTACCTTTAAAAAGTACTTCTTATACTTAGAAAGTATATTTATATTAATATACTACTAGTAGAGAATATAAGGAATACTAGTCTAGGGCTTATACTCTTTAATAGCTTCTATTATTATAAAATCCTAGTTTATTATAATAATATAAGGCATTGCTATACCCTTCTCCTTAAGTAGTTTACTAATAGTATTAATAACTTATTTAAAGTTAGGCTTAGTCTCTTTACTTATAAAATATAAGCTAAAGTTAAAGGTTTAGTTTAAAAATATAATACTATAAGCATTAAATAAAGGTATATTAAACTAATTTATTTTATATATATTATTTATAATAAGGATATTAGGATAAGATCTTAGGAGTTTAAGGCTAGAGTGTAAAGTAATAAAGAGCTTTAAAATCTAACTATTATAGTTTTATTTATTCTTATAAAAAAAAAAGGGATTATTTTAAAGGGTATTATAAAGCTACTTAACCTTTAAGTGCTTATTAAGCTTATATTAATAATGCTATAATATAGTATTATAAATATTATGCCTTATAATCCCTTTTATAGTATTAGGGTTATTATACTAAATATAGCTTAGAATTTAAAGTAGCTAAATACTACTATTATAAAGTAATATAATTTAGTCTTATAGTATTATAATCTTCTCTTACTATATATATAAAAGCAGTGTGCTATTAAGCTTATAATTATAATTATAGATATTTAAAGACTTTACCCTATTAAGGGTATAGATTTTATTAGATATTATAATCTTAAGCTTAAAGGGGTATTTTATTATTTAAAAGCTTATATTTAATTAAGCATAGCTAATATAGGCTTTAGCCCTTACTTATAATTGCTATTATAAGTAATACTAATAACCTTTATAATAGTAAAGAAGAATTTAATAAGGATTTAATGTATTTAGAAGACTTTAATATATAATAATACTAAAGCTAAGGTTCTTTGCTATATAATTTATTATAAGTTTAATATCCTTAAGGCTATAAAATTCTATATAAAAGAGGGCTTTTATAATTATAGCGGGGGGGGCGTATTGTAAAGGGCAGGAGGGCTTAATTATAGTATAGCTAAATTGCTTTACTTATTAATATAAAAAAACTATAAGCATGGCACCTTACGGTAAAGTCTATTTTCTTTTACCGCTAAATTAGGTGGAGAGGGCGATACCGGAGCCCCCGCGGCTCCAGCCACATTTTTGATGCCAATTAAGCCAGGGACGATGCCCGATAAACGGTCCCTTCTTCTTCTTCTTCCACGTCCTTTCCCTTAATTCAAAAGTATTTTGGCCCTCGCAACGGCGTCGAATCGACGAAGCCTCGACAAGTCGTCGTTGAACGCTTTGCACTTGGCATTCCGTCACCTTGGCCTCCTTTGCCTTGGGGAGGGACTACCTCCCTCCTCGGGGCCCGCGGCATGTCTCACAAAGCATGTCTCTGGCGCTTGTCTCCGGCCGCCATGCCATGATGCCATGATACCATGATGCCATGACACCTCTGACCACCCATCTACGACCTTTATCTAAACAGCCCTCTGCCCCCTCCCCTCCATTTCGGTACACCGCGGGCCGTCCTCCTTCTGCGTGGATCAGCATAATCCGAAAGGAAAATGTCATGTATTTTTTCGCGGACCAGGTAACTCTGCCGAGGTAGAAAGAATTATAGGTCTCTTTTCCTTTATTTTCTATTCTTTTTTGTTCTTAGTTTGGCTTCCTTTTTTTTTCTTTTTCGTTTCTTCTTCTGCCACGGCAACAACAATGTCAAGTCGCAGAGCGCCAACTCTTCCTCGCAGGACTGTATCAACAATGAACACTCTAGGCGGCCAGGTTTGGCGCTGCCATACTAATAGTAATAATCAAGACGACAACTCGCGACTACTATGATGCACAAATTGCTTCTTGGCATCTCGACGCCCTGACAGACGCCATCCGCCATGGTAACAACAATCAGACGTCGCATCTTGCACAATTGATCGTGACCCAGCTAGAACCCCGATTTCAATCCAACCCATTTTCCAAGGGACCGTTTATCGGGCACCAGCTCTGGCGTATTCGGCACCAAAAATGTGGCTGGGTCCGCCCGGTCACCGATATCGCGTAGCCTACCTAAATTAGCAGCAAGAGAGAATAGGCAAGACTTAGGTATGCCATAGTGATATATACATACTTATAGAGCATAGTATATAGGAAATATATGCTCTACTATATATAGTAATATTAATATATATTTATAGGGCGCAGTATATAGGTAAGGTGCACTCGCAGGCACTTGCAAGGCGCAGTGCATAGGTGAGGTGCACTCGCAGGCACTCATAAGGCGCAGTGTATAGGTTGGGTGCACTTGCAGGGCGCAGTGTATAGGTTGGGTGCACTCGTAGGGCGCAGTGTATAGGTGGGCGCAGTGCATGGGTGAGGTGCACTTGCAGGCACTCGCAAGGCACTCGCAAGGCGCAGTGCATAGGTGAGGTGCACTCGCAGGCACTTGCAAGGCACTCGCAAGGCGCAGTGCATAGGTGAGGTGCACTCGCAGGGCGCAGTGCATAGTTGAGGTGCACTCGCAGGCACTCGCAAGGCGCAGTGTATAGGTGAGGTGCACTCGCAGGCACTCATAAGGCGCAGTGCATAGGTGAGGTGCACTCGCAGGGCGCAGTGTATAGGTAGGGTACACTCGCAGTTTATTTCTACTAATTTAAGACAAAGATTACTTAACTACCATACAAATTACTATGGGCGGCCGGTAACGGATGTCCTTAGCCACGGCCAGCCACATTTTTGGTGCCGAATACGCCAGAGCTGGTGCCCGATAAACGGTCCCTTTTCCAATCCACACGAGAAGCTCTTGCCCCAACACTTCAGCCTCGTCGCATTCTGGACTGGTGGCGGTAACGGTGTTCAACCTGCCACGTCTATGCGCACTGTAGAATAGTGGCCTCGTCCCACAGTCTATACAGTGCATGGTTATCGGTTCAGTCACTTTGTCATGACAAAATAATGACGGGGTTTGAATGCAAGCGTCAAATGTTGAGATGCATTCCACTTTTTTTTTTTTAAAAAAAAAAAAAAAAAAAAAAAAAAAAAAAAAAAAAAAAGAAAAGAAAAAGAAAAATAAGAAAATAAAAAGTATTGATGCGACTTCGGGCTTGCTGATTAACAGCCTGTGAACAAAGCTTACAGTTATAGCTATACAAGTCGGTGAAATTTAAACAAGGAAAGATGAAAACGAAGTCGCGTTTGTCATCAACTTCCTTGACCGCCGCTTGGTGGATAGAACCAAGGATCGCGGCAGTACGTGCCGCTCGCATCACGTTGTCCGTCAAGCTTCTTTCTTTTCTTCCGTTTCTTGGCCCGGCCCCGCCCACGCGTCGGCTCTTGTCGTCAAGAAACAGGATCCATGCCCACAAAACTTTCCTTCTGACCTCTTTGGTCCATCGCCACAAATACCTGGAGATGCGGCTATGCGCGCTCACGTGGCTACCTTGTCCGACGTGTTTGCTCCCAAGCGATCATTATGCATATTTCGTACATGTAGAAATTGTGTGGAACCTGGATAAGACAGCTTGGGGACTAATGATCCCCAAACTCTGTCACTTTGGAGTCGTGGTAGGCGATGGGCAGTGGGCAGTGGGCAGTGGGCATGTGTGGGATGATTCTCGCGGAGTTCCGTCTAAATGAGCATCACGTATGCATATTTATTTTTATACGACCGACGCGGATGAAAAAGAAAATGTCTCTAAATCATTTATTAGCGGCGCATCTTGGCCACCCATGAATCCATGAGTAATAACGTCATCATACCCGACTGAGGACTCCCATTACACCACGTCGTCGCGTCGTCAAGCTACATACAGTCCCACTGTACGTGCCTAGTATGTATGAGCCCGAAGAGTTCGCCATCAAGCTATAAATAACATAGACTACCAGAATATATACTGTTTATTGACTCGTTGGATTTCTGAATATTCCTGCCGCATTCGTCAGATCACGATACCCTCATTGGTCAAAAAAAAAATCGTCGGGTCACCGTACATACAGGTAGGAGGCGGGTAGTATTCGACCACCTAAAGGTATTGCAACTAAACTAAGCTAGTCAACCTAGTGATCTATTTAAGAAACAGTTTGCAAATGTAAAATAGGGAAAGGGCTGATAAGGAAGAAGCCAATAGAAAGAGAGGAAATAAGCTCTTTATTTGCTTTTACTTGCAATGAAGTAATCTGAAAAACTCAACATACCTTCAGGTGGTCGAATATTCTCCGCCACTCACTGTACGTACATACATAGCTACTTACCCTGTAGTTTTCTACGAGCCGTCACGCTCCCTCTCATCTCACACGTTATCAACAGACCAGCACGGCCACAGGGCCGTCGTCCGTTCAAGGGACGACCGTTACGTTGCTTTGTTTGAAATGCCCGCCTCGCGATGGAACAGGCTCAGCCCTCTGCTCACACACATACATACATAAATATTTATTCATATAATCCACTAGATATCCTCAAGGCTAGGCCAATGGCCAGTAGCTAGTACTCCAGAGTCCAACGGCGTGAACGAGCCTAGGAAAAACACTAGTGTAGGGTGAGGGAAAAAAAAACACTACAAACGACAAATAAAAAAAAAGTTCAAAAACGTTGGAAAAGCGTAGACAGAAATCGATCAACACTCCCCCTATGGATCTATATTTGGAAACACGCCGTAGCAGCATAACACGCCCGCGGTAGTCCTCATGCTCCACCAGTCCGGAAACACTATCACAGATTCACAACACAAAAAATCCCACACTGGTGCTAAAAGAAAACACACACATGTACAACATACATACACACAGCAGCATCTTGTCCCCGCAGCCTGTGCATACTCAGGCATAGCGTAGGCAAGGTGAGTCGCATCCGGCGTGTATGCAGCCTATATCATAGATTAAGCTATCGGTGAAGGGAATAAAAGGGGACCCGGCGAGCAGACCAATGACAAGCCGGTTCTAAAAAAAAGAAAGGGAAAAAACAAAAACATAAAAACACTTCCATGTCATGAAAGTGATGGGTTTTGGCGCCGAGCACATGGCGACGTGATGCCTCCGCTGCGCGTGCGTGCGGGCGTGCGGGCGGGCGGCAGGACGGGTCCGTTTATTCGTCGGACGCTGTGATGGAAGCAACTCCAGAAAAGAGGGTTAATTTTGGAAGCACCACTTGGGCTTGACGATTTTGGATCTGGAGGGGGAAAGGAAGGGGGATAATATAAATAGGCGTCCAAGGGCGTAATTAACCCCCATTCTTGAAACGCAGGCTTGATTTATCCCCCTTATGCACTTGCCACGCCATCATTTCTTGACCCACGATGATTGTTTAATGGCCGCGGAGGGCCTCGTGCCGGGTAGCTTGACTACGAGGACGGATTTGTTACAAACCACCCCTACGGACCGGACTAACCTTCTTCCGACCGACGGCTCAACCAATCACATTACACACAGCGCTCGCCGCATATATGCAGCGAGCTACGCCCCCGATCACCACATATCTGCTATAAGCTCCCTCTATAATTACTATATATTCCTTATAAGCTTAGAATAGCCTCTTTTTATATAAACTAACCCCTAGTTTTAAATATTATAGCTAGCTAGTCTTTAATAACCTTATAAATCTATTACCTAGCCTAACTACCTTATAAATCTCTAACTAAACCTAACCTTAGCTATTATATATTAAAGACTCTTATTTAGATTTATACTATATTACTTTAAGTAATATCTAGTATTATATTTACCTTAGCTCTTACTCTAAGAACTACTCCTTATAAACCTACTATTAAGGAGCTTATTATAGAAATTTAGTAGCTTAATTACTATATAAAAAAACTCTTTACTTTTTAATAAAATAAATAAAATTTAAAATAAAACCTTAAACCTAAAAACCCTAGCCCTTATAATAGCACTGCCTTTAAGCTTTAAGGCTTTTTTACTTAGCTTAAAATCTATTATTACTTTTATTCTTAGGCTTTAAGTAAGCTAGTCTAAAAGATATTATATATTAGTAAATACTTTAAAGGGACTGCTCTTACTTAGTTTAAATCTATTATAAAAGACTACCTTAATAATAATAATAGTAGTAATAAAGAGAATAAGACTAATACTATTTTCTTTAACTTTAGTAAGTTTAAAAAAGCTATTAAAAAAGCTTTTAAAATAGTTAATAAAAGCTAGGCTACTATTTAGTAAATAAATAAACTTAAATAATAAGGATTTATAGTAAACTATACTACTAAATTCTAATAGCTTACCTTTTAACTTAATTAAAATAATAAACCTTTAATATTTATATTTTATAAAAGACTTAAAAAGAAGGTAAAGAATAAACTCTTTAAGGAAAATATACTTAAAATCTTAATTAATTATATAGCTATAGCTATTAGAATTAATAATAAATAATACTAGTAATATATATAAAAGAAAGGGAAAGATACTTAGAATATATAAAAGAAAAAATATATTATTAACTATATAAATTAAGGATAATAATAATAAGAACTAATAGTATATATATATACTACTAACCTAGAGAGAATAAACCTTAATATTATATAGAGACCTAAGGAAACCTATAAATATTATAACTATAGTAAATTTAAATACCTTACTAAGGAATATTAAAAACCTAAGAAAGAATAGAAGTTAGTATTAAAAGGGAAGTAGCTTAATTCTATAAAATAGAAATTAGTGCCTAAAGGCTAATAACTAAATACCCTTAAAAAAAACTATAAGTAGTTAAACTAAATAATATACTTTAATAATAAATATATAGTTTACCTTAGTAATAAAAAGGGAAGTAGCTAGTATTCTAAAGCCCTAAAAAAACGCACCTTTACTATTATAAATAATAAAATTATACTAGTCCCTATTATAAAACCTTTTCTTAAATAAGTATAATAGGTATAGTACTATAAACTAACTAATAATAAAGAAATAGGTAATTATATTTATATTTATATAGTAGGATTTGTAAAAGCCCTTAAATATAGATAGCAACCTAAGGGATATAAGAATAATAACCTATATATCTCTCTATAGAACCCTAATTATATATAAATCTTATAGGCCTTATATACCTACATTACTTATAAAATGTATATACTAGGGAAAGTAAAATAAGGCATTTATTCTATTAGAATTAAGGGGATTCCTATTAATACACTATACCTTTAATATAAACTATATAAATAAAAGCTAGGATAGTAATACCCTTAGAAAATAGTTTCCCTTATTCTTAATAAAAAAATACCTATAGACTACTAAATAACTCTTTTTCTAAATTAATTATATAAGATAAGTATATATTAGCTATATATATTTAAAAAAGCGATATAGTGAATAAACCTTTTAATAATTAGAATAATCTCTAAATTTAAAGCCTATAATAGAATTACACTACTATGTGATTTAGTGGACTATTAATAATGCCCTATTTTACACTACCCTAAGTATCTATTTAATAAAGTAGCTAACTAGCATTACCTTAGTCCCTATGCCTAATAAAACAAACCCTAGTATAGATAGAAGTATACTATTAACTGTAATAAATTTAACTATATGTAATATTATAATGAAAAGGCATATATTTAATAATAATTTTAATATTTATATATAGAAGGATACTTTAAAAAACTAGCTAAAGGCAATAAGTACTACAAATAATACTTTATAATTTAGCAGTAAATTAGGGAGGAAAATTCTAAAATACTAAGAGAAGCCTTAACTACAATAATTCCTAAGAATATTATAAAAAATAAGGAATATTAACTATAATAGGGCTATAGTATAATTTAGAAAAGAAACTAATAACCCTATGCACTACCTATAATAGGTAAAATAGCAAAATAGTATTAAAAGCTAAGATTATAGAATATTATATTAATGCCTTAGTAAATAGTGGTGTAATAAGTAATTATGTCTTACCCTAAGTTATTAATTATTACTAACTTCTATAGAGAAAGAAATAAGCTCTATATATACTATATAATATTAAAGAAACTATATTTAACTATAATAATAGTATAATTAATATAGAACTTAATATTACTATTAAGTTCCCTAAATAAATAAAACTTATTACCTTTAATATAATAAATATATTAAATTATAATCTTATCTTAGAATACCTATAGTTATAGAAGAGCAACTTAATAATTAACTAAAGGACTAGCTACCTATAATAGAATAAGATTATAGGCTAATAGCATTAAGGGATCTTAGAAGGATAGATAAAGCTTTATAATAACTTAGTAATAATAGTATATAAGCTAAAAACTAAGGTATTAACTAGAAAGAATATACTATAAGGAATAAATTATAAAATTTAATATATAGTATATAAGAAAATTTAGAAAGTTATTGCTACTTTATAAAAAAACCTTATATATTTAAATAATATATTAGGAAAACTCCTAGTAACCACTAAAAGCCTTAAATAATATAAAGAATAAATAAAATATATTCTAAAGGAGTATTAGAAGTATAAAGAACTTTTCTAAGAGGAACTTAAAATAGAACTTCTATAATATAGTAAGTGGGATTATAAAATAGTGCTTAAAGATAGAACCTTAACTACCTTTTATAAAATCTATAACCTTAATAAAAAATAGCTTTAAATATTAAGGGAATATTTTAATAAAATACTAACTAAAGAATATATCTGCATATTAATATTAGAAGCTAAATATCCTATAATATTTATACCTAAGAAAAACAGCAAGCTATAATTTATTATAGATTATTAATAACTTAATAATATTACTATTAAAGATTATATACTGCTTCTATTAATATCTAAGCTTTATAATAGGTTATATAGAAAGAAATAGTTTATAGCACTTAACCTTAAAGGGGCGTATAACCTAATATATATAAAACGCAGGGATAAGTGGAAAACAGCATTTTAAACTAAATTTAGATTATTTAAATATTTAGTAATGCCTTTTAGGCTTACTAACGCCCCTACTATATTCTAATAAATAATTAATAACGTCCTAAGAGAATATCTAAACATTTTTATAGTAGCCTACCTTAATAATATCCTAATTTTCTTTAATATGCTTAAGGAATATAAAATGCATATATATAAGGTATTAAAATTGCTTTAGAATGCTAACCTTCTTATAGAACCTAAAAAAAGCAAGTTCTATATCTAAGAAGTTAGCTTCTTAGGATATATAATTTAATTAGGAGAAATTAGAATAGAATAATTAAAGATTAACTCTATAAAAGATTAGCTATAATTAAAAATAGTTAAGGAAGTATAGAGCTTTATTAGATTTACTAACTATTACTAACGATTTATTAAGGATTTTAGGCGAATTACAGTCCCTCTTTATAACCTTACTAAAAACAGCGCTACTTAGAAATAGGATAACTAAATATAATAAGCCTTTAATTAAATTAAGAAAGCTATACTAAGGGAATTAGTACTTATTACCTTTAACCCCTAGAAACCTATTAAATTAAAAACTAATGCCTTTAGGTTTGCCTTAAAAGCGTAAATTAGCTAATGTAATAAAGAAGGAAAACTACACCCTATTGCCTTTTACTTTAAAAAATTATATAGCGTAAAACTTAACTATTTAATTTATAATAAGGAATTCCTTACTATTATTAATACCTTTAAGGAATTTTAATATTATCTCCTTAGGAATTGCTATAAGGTTAAGGTATATATAAATTATAAAAACATTGCCTACTTTTCTATAATATAATAATTAAATGCCTATTAAATACGCTAGGTAGAATATCTCTTAGAATTTAACTATAAAATAATTTATAGAAAAGGATTTAAGAATAGCAGAGCTAATGCCCTAAGTTAATAAGTAGACTATAATAAGGGAATACTATTAGGATTAGAATAACTCCTTAAAGTAAATTCTAATAGCAGCCTATAATAATAATTAATTAACATAATATTGTATGTTAAAGCAAAGCACTCTATATATAATAATGTCCTAGAATAGATAAAGGAATATAAGGATAAATTACCTAAGGAATATACACTAAAATACTCCACTATACCTATATATAAGGGAAAAATCTAGATCCTAGAAATGCTAAGGGAAAAAGCTATTAAAATATTATATAAACACCCTATATTTAGCTACTAAGGAATCTAAAAGACTAAGGATAAGATATAATAAACCTTTAACTTCCTAGGAATTAAGGAAGTAGTATATAAAGTAGTGACCTTTTGCGCCTAGTGTGCCTATAGTAAAGCTATATGCTATAAGCTATATAGAGAACTTAAACCACTATAAGTTATATAGCTTTTATAGGAATCTATAGCTTTTAATTATATTACTAAGCTACTACTATTAAAAGAACCTATAACTAATATAGAATATAATAGTATTTTTATAGTAACTAATAGGCTAATAAAGTATAGGTATTTCCTTTTATATAAGGAATCTAGCAATGCTAAAGAACTTATATATATCTTCCTTTAAATAATAGCTAGTAACTATAGTCTTCTAAAAGAAATTATCTTAAACTAAAGCACTATATTTACTTTAAAATTCTAGCAAACCCTAATAACCTAACTTAGCACTAAATATTAGCTTAGTATAGCATACTACCTATAAACTAATAGATAGACTAAACGCCTAAACTAAACACTAAAATAATATCTATAATGCTATATAAATTATAAATAAGATAATTAAGTAATGCAGTTACCTATAGCATAACTTATATATAATAGCGCTATAGCTAAATCTATAGGGATATTACTACACTATGCTAACTACGGATATAATTCTAAGGCGCTCTAAACCCTACTAGAAGGACCTAATATAAAAAAAGCTATGCTATTAGTAAAATAGCTAAAAAGGCTATATAAATAAATAAAATAGGAACTAGAATTTATAAGAAAATAAATAATGAAATACTATAACTAGAAAAGAGAAAAGAGACTAACCTTAAGGGAAGAAAGTATAGTATATCTTTTATAAAAATATATTAAAACTATATAACTTAGTAATAAGCTAAATTATAAGAAGTTAGAACCTTTTAAGGTTAAGAAAAAGATTTTTAATATTAACTATAAACTCTTACTGCCCCTAACTATAAAAATATACTCTATCTTTTATATTTTACTCCTAGAAAAAGCATTTACTAAAACCTAAGCCTTAAAAATATAATAATTTAAAATTAAGGATAACTATAAATATAAGCTTAAAAAATCCTAGAATTTAAATATATAAATAAGGGATAGAAATATTTAATTAAGTAGGAAGGATATAATTACTAGAATAGTATATAGGAACCTATAACTAATCTCTTTTATTATAATAAGGAAATTACTAAATTTTATAATAAAAACATTAATCTAGCTAAACCTATAATTAGATATTATTCACTAGCTTTAAAAACAAAAGTATTATAAGAATAGCATTAATAATGTAATATTATAAAGAAGAATTAACTAAAAATATGTTAAAAGTATCCTAGTTAATAGTATTTAACACTAAAGGACTTTCTACTATAAAAGCTAAAGCTAGCGTAGCCTATTCTTAAGCTTTAAGCTTATTTAAGGACTAAAGCCCTAAATATGCTATTATATTTTCCTTATAAAGCAATAACTATTTTTAATAATAAAGACATTCTAAATAATTTAATAATTCTTTAATATCTGCCTAGGCCTTATATAAGACCTCCTGCCTTATAGCTAATAACTCTTTTGCTAATTTCTCCTCCTTACTTAAATGTTTAAACTTAATAATAATATAGGTTACTTCTATATATTAGCTAGAAACAATAAAATAAATATAAAAGGCAACTAATAAGAACTAAATATAGCATTAGAAGCGTTATAAGAATAACTATAGTAAATACACTTACTATACTTTATAGAATACTTAACTATTCTATATTATAGCCCTTAAGAAAAATAAAATAAATATAGTATTATGTTATAACTGCACTTATTAATGTAAGTATATAAATTATTATAATAATAAGATGCAATAGATTAAGCGGTAGACCTATATAGTTAATTAAGAAGATTAAATATAGTAGTTTTTAATAAAAGAAGCTAAAGATAGGGAAAGAAAGGAAAAAGGGAATACTTATAAGGAAAAACTTAAAGCTATAGAAAAATAGCTACCTAAGGCTAGATAAAATAGGTCTTTAAGGACAAGAGACCTTAGAAAAGGGGGGAATATATTATAAACTACCCCTATAGACCGGACTAACCTTCTTTTAACTAATAGCTTAACTAATTATATTACATATAGCGCTTACTGCATATATGTAGCAAGCTACGCCCCTAATTACTATATATCTGCCGTGAGCTCCCTCCGCGATCACTATATATTCCTCGTGAGCTCGGAATAGCCTCTTTTTATATAAACCGACCCCTAGTCCTAGATATTATAGCTAGCCAGTCTTTAATAACCTCATAAATCTATTGCCCAGCCTGACCGCCTCGTGAATCTCCGACTAAACCCGACCTCAGCCGTCACAGGATTGAACTTCCAAGGGTAGGGAATTGTGTGTGTGTGTGTGTGTGTTTTTTTTTTTTTTTTTTTGGTAATTTCCATGCAAATTCATTTCA